>JANHZU010003195.1:385069-403200 GCA_032468055.1 Acrochordus granulatus
TATTGACATAATACATGCTGAATCAATGGAGTTGGGGCAGAGGAACTGAACAGCAAAAAAATACAGCAAATTTTAATATATATGTATAGAATAGGTATATTATATAATATATATGGGTTTAGAATGCTGCATGACAGAATAGCACAATGGTGCATTATTGGAAGATCTGCAAGAAATACCATTTGCCTGCAGACAAGAATTGGTGGAAGCATAAAATAGAAAAGTAGTATAGAAAACAAAGAAGCTAAAGTGCTCTGGGACTTCAGAATTCAAGAAGACAAGCACCTGCCATATCACACCCAACTAATGTCAATAAGACATTAATTATATAGTGTCTTCTTGACAAGAAGTTAATATTGACATTATTAACTAATGTCAATAAGAAAGACTAGATAATGGACAATGAAGTCAAACTATAACATAATAAAAATAGAAGAAATGGTTGCTTATGTAACAGTTTTAATTCACCAAGATGCACTTCTGGTTATTGTTTATTGTTTAAGGTCCCTTAGTGGGCATTCATTAGAAGGTAGCCAAAGGTTTGAAGAACATCCTGAGGAAATTGGAAATAGCAATAATAGCAATAGATTTCCCGAGTGACAGCTCTGTTAGACTTTAACAAAAGCCACAAGAGTCTTTTAAAATCAAACATACCTTTTTCACTGGAACTTGCTTTCAGTGCAGTTCCCATTCCCTCTCTCTCTTTTTGAAACTGGATCGTATTGAACATTTTTATTAGGGAACAAACTAGAATGCTTCATCAGCATATTAAGTTCATGCATCAGAGGCCTGGTTGCCAACACTCACTGGGCTCAACTTGGTGGGCAGAACTAGGTGACTGAAACCCTGCCTCTTTTTATAGGTGTACAATGCATCCAGCCCATATTTAAAAAGGGAGGGGTCTGTGTCTGTCAGCGTGAAGTAAGTGACTTCATGTGGATGCCCCTCTGTGCTAAATGTTAAAAGAAAACCTTTTGATTTTTTTTCCAGCCATTTTATCTCTGGTATTTTACCATAATTATTTCTAACAGCAAGTGCTGCTTTTGCTTTTCAGTAGCAACCTTAGTTTTATATTTCCATTTCTTCATCTCTTTGAAAACTTTGGCAGTCTTAACTTATCTAATAAATTCTTATTGATTCTGAATGATTTGAGACAGCTTTAATAGTTCAACTTTAGCACACACACACATATATAAATAATTCAGCAAATAACAATGATTATCTGTGTATCAAATGCTGTCAGTATTACAGTTACAATAGTAAAACCCTGATGTCCTATTTCATCAGGCAATACGGTCATCCTATACCTTTACCTCAGTCACCAAGAACCTCCCTGAATGTTTTAAGTGGGGGTTCTTGTTTTTAGTGGGAGGACATTCAATAGGAAGAGAGCTCCTGCAGAAAATGCTGACTTTCAAATCCTCTATCCTTCTAATTGACAAGGCTTTCTATAGGCATGCCTAGGATGGGCAGATTGTGCCTGGAGCAAACAGTCTCAAGCTTTATTTCAGCCATTTAATAAGTACCTGGCTGATTCAATTTTAACCAGTTTAACTGTGGTCATTTTTTAAATACGCATATGCATTGTTTTTATTTATATTAATGGGCCAACATTTGAAAGCACATTACTATTATTAATTATTCAAAAGGTTGAGGCTATCAAGTCTGGACTGCAAAGATCTGGATGATAATTAGAAGGCAGTAAAGAGAAGGCATGGTGGCTGAGCAGTTAAGATTCAGGGTTTGTTGGCCTGAAGGTCAGCAGTCCGAGTTCAAGACCCAGGCATCACATAATGTGATTATGTGGTGAGCTCCCATTATTTGTCCCAGCTCCTGCCAACCTGGTCATTTAAAAACATGTAAAAGTGCAATTAGGTGGAAAAGATAATAGCGTTCCAT
This sequence comes from Acrochordus granulatus, assembly GCA_032468055.1. NCBI lineage: Eukaryota > Metazoa > Chordata > Lepidosauria > Squamata > Acrochordidae > Acrochordus > Acrochordus granulatus. Next base: position 386,969 of record JANHZU010003195.1, read on the forward strand.
GTGCCTTGGTGTATAGTCATGCCAGCCACATGATCACAGAAGTGTCTTCAGACAATGCCAGTTCTTTGGCTATACAAAGGCGATGAGCACTGCCACTTAGAGTTGGACATAACTGGCAGGGGAAACCTTTACCTAGAGCTTTTTACAAAGGATATAGAAAAGCCTAGCCCTGGCTTTTTGCTACTATCCACTTCTTCCTTCCCACATCTTAGATGTGGTAGCATTTCAAAGGCTAAAACTGTCTGCAAAATGAATGGCATAGTAGGATTTCTCCCTGTGTTATGTACAAAACAGTACTCAGGTTTATAACGGAGGAAATGTTTCAGCATGAATGTTCAAAACACAACATCACAAATTATAAATATAACTTAACATTGTTAAATACCATAACATCTCTTTAGTTTTAATGCAAAAAACAATTATTACATTCAATTGCAAAACAAATGGCACATAGAATTGCAGAACTTGCCATTTTTGTTAAAATGAAATCATCTCAATCCAATCATGATTGTTCAGAATTGTTCACTTGAAATTTTCAGATCAATATTGTTATCACCATAGGTCAACCAACCTTTTACAGATATGCAAATTCATAGAACAGGAAGGAGAATACAGGAGGGCACAGAGCAGGTGCTGGGTTTATCCTAGCATATCCAAGTAAATTTAAAAGCTCTTCCCTAGAATCTGATAGCACTGCACTAGAAAATGATTCTGTGGCTTAAGCTGATGTGAGTCAGCTTCTCATTAGCAGAGACTGAAAACCTCTGATGTGCAGCATCAAGGGGAATGCACCCTTTGTTTGCTCATGTTCTGTGTCATTCAGAGATATCATGCAATAATCTATCAGTGGAAGAAGCTGCATGCGGGGGTGGGAGAGGGAAAGATAAAAATCAATAAATGCTCGCTAGTTTTTAGCCTACTCTATTAAAAATAATAAGTGGAATTAGCTCTCTGCCCTAATGCCATCGCTAACAATGAAGTATACAAGGCAACAGAGTAAATTCCATGACAAAGGAGGATCAGAAGGGAGAAGATCATAGGCAGAGAAGAAAGTGAAGCAAAGCAAATAAAAGATTCTAGCCTTCTTCATAGAGACTGAACACAGGAGTGGAATGAAACCACTTCACCAAAAGCATTCTCTTTGAAGCCTATTCTTCATCAAAGAATCACCAGTTCAGAAGTATAACTGAACATACATGTTGTGTTAAATTCTAGTTATTTGGAAGCCTTCATCAGCATTAAGCACCCAAGTTAAAACATGAACTAAATAAACACACAATAAACCATCTGTTATGTTATGGAACTTCCTGCAATCTGTACAATCTTTACTTTCATATGTATTAAAACAATAAAATATGATAACATGATGTGAAACTTATATAGTTTCACATTATTTCTTGCTAACTTAGTAAAATATTAAACCCTGAGGCAGCACGATAATAACTAATCAGGTAAGTCTCATGGTTTCAAACAATTGAATTGATTCCATCAACTCTGCTTAGCTTCTAAAATCCACAATATATCTTTTCTCTGTCTCTCAACCTGTCTGGATAACTGGATTACAAATGAAGCACATGAAATTGGTTGGGAAGACTACATGTGGGAGAAGACAAAAAGACATAAGTGATGGATCATCATAACAGTCTTCATGTAAGAAATATCTCATATCTTCAGTTAAAAATTCTATTAACCATGTGCTATGGTCATGTGAGCATCTTCCTCCCTGATTGCTCACTTTCTCACATTCATAGTTGGATTAAAATAAGTCAAGATTCACTGAAGTGGAATTGATGTGAGGGGAGAGCATATTGGTAGGCCAGATGGTAAAGCTCTGTGGGTCAGAGACAGTCTAGGAAGAAATGATTCATTGTCCTTTAACAATTATAGAATTCAAGTACCATTCAAATGAGTCTCACTCAATGCAAAATTGTCTTCAACAATTTCCAAGAAGGACATAAGACAAACCCTGAAATGTATTTGTTGAATTGAAATCTTGGAATGGCATCTTGGTAGAACCAGTTATATTCTTATAGCCCACATTTATTTATTTATGTATTAAATTTGTATGCCGCTGAAATCTGAAATCCAAAGACTCTTGGCGGCTAACAACATTTGCCAAAATACTGGTAATGGGAAAGATCCTATAAGTAATTTTGAAATGTGTTGGATGCTGAACAGCCTTTTCAGTTACAAACCATATTACAAACAAATAAACTATTTCTTTATTACAGAAATATGAGATTGAAATAGGTTAAGCTGTTATTACATTCTGAAGTAATTGGGCTCGTGCAAAACAAATGACAATAGAAAAATATGGACACTTATATGTAGGAACCTACAGCACTCCATCATGGAAAATGTGGATAATTTTTTTCTGAGGGTCAAATAGGCAATTTTTATCACTTTATCATAAAACTCTCAAGGGCACAGCAATGCTTCTATGAGGAATATAGTTCATACTTTTTTTGTATTTTACAATAAATTTGTAACAAAGCTTTGAACATTACATATAAATCCAGGCAGTGGTAACATGTGAGAAAAAAGAGGGGTATGGTTGTTTGGGAAAACAAATAAAATTCCACTACTGTAAATTTGTACTTTTATACATTCTTCAGAAATACTGATCTAATAATTTAACCTTGAGGGCTGAATCAGTCTATAAAAATGTAGCACAGCTGTAAAAAAAATAACCTAGCTTGAATATTCACTATTAAGCAGAAAGTGAAATGTCCTTGGAACTGACTTCTGCTGATTTCCTGAACAGTGACATCGTTACTTTTTCCAAGATCTCTGGGATTACCTAATGGCCTCCCTTTCAAGTACTAACCAGGTCCGACTCTGCTTAGCTTCTAAAATCCACAAGATTTAGATAGGTATTGCCACTTACTGCGGTATTATAATTGAATGATCATTTTTAAAGGTCAGTGCTGTCACTTTTGAAGAATTATCACAGTAACCCTGGATTCAGTTTTGGCCCCCACTCATTGATTAAATAAACTCTAAGTAAAACAAATTTGAGAATTATCAAGCTGCCACCAAATACCATGTTTTACATGCAGATAGTACATGCAGGTCTAGATGCTAAATGATTTTAACTGTGTAAATCTAGCAAGTTGACCCACATTTTCAAAATGCCATGCCTTTTAGCTTCCATGATTTAAAGAACATAAATGTTTGGTACAGAAGACACAGTTCACGCCAATAATGATTTGCAAACTTACCTGTCTATTTAAGAATTGTCAATGACTTCATTATGAATTCCTTTAAAACAAAGCTTCAGAATTAAATATTGCAATTTGCTGTTAGAAGCAGGTTTATTTACATTGGGTACAAAGGAAGAAAAGTTCATTTTTAATATTTTAGCAGACATTTTTAAGAGTTTGAGGGAACCACGGGTAACTTATGATTTGCCTCAAGAAGAATTGTTCCCAGATCATTTTTCTTTTGGCTCAGTCAAGAATGTAATTGTAATAAATGTATATAATAAATTAAAACTGTCAACTGTTCATTTATAGCTGAGGGGGATATGTGATCTTTCAGATGTGTTAAAATCCAACATCCATGAGCATCTGGCAGTATAATGTTAACAAAAACAGAGTCAAGAAACGTCTTAAAGTTGGCTGAATTACAGCAGGAATTTTCCAAACAGGATACATAAGACTACACACTTCAGTGAAAATACAAACACAAAAACACAAACCAAGATAAAGACTGATATATACCTAAAGCCACTGCTTTCAATAGGCCATGTATTCTTAATTCTGCTTTGGATTTGAATTGAAATTTCTCATATCTTTTCTCAATACACCAGCATCTGTTTTAAAACCTACATGGTGTAAGCTATTGGCATTAAGCTGTAAAATTAGAGGAATTTTAGTGGGATGAGATGCAATTAATAAACAGTGTTTTTTTTTCTCTAGATTTCTACAGGTCTATAAATTGCATTTAATGGATGCTAAAGGTAAATTTAAACTCAAGGTTGATGTTTTCAGCAAGTTTTAGTACTAGGATCCCAACTCAGATTTATCTATTTCAGGGTAAGATTTACTAGCCCTTATTTACCCAAGGATGCACTGAATTAATTAGATGCAAAGATAAAGAGAAGTCAGACTTATATCATGTGGATAATTCAGAAATGGTAGTATTTTAACTATGTTAAGATTAATGTTGACATTGCAAAAGTAGACACATATACCATCATATATAGAATTTGTTAAAAAATGTTCCTCTTAAGTGATTAAGTTGAAACTGGTTCCTACATGTCAAATGTAAGCAACTTTTCCTTTATCTGGTGATCTCTAGATCTGTGGAACCAAAACTCCCATTATCCCCAGCACAACAGTCATTGTGGAAAGCTGAAGTACATATTAGATACAGTTAATTGGAATGCAACTTGCATATTAGAAGCAGTATAGTCTATTCACTTTCATTCCTGGTACAATAATACTGGATCAGCTACATGAAGAGTTTTCTTTAAAAAAAAAATACAAGAAAAGCTGACCCTAATATGCAAGTTGCATATAATGTGGCAAAATAATTTTGCTAGTTTAAATTTTTCCTACAATAAGCATCGGCTTGCAAATGTCAGAATTTTTTCCTAGATTAGTGTGAAATTTTAACTGATTTAATCATTACTTCTTCACATAAATGTAGACCCTATAATTTATTGAGAAAACATGGATTCTATTTCTTACAAATGCTTAATACAGAGATAGGTCCTTTGATTTTATTGGCAAAATATCAGTCAGCAGGAGAAAAGATTGTATATTTAGTTACTAACAGGGTAATGTTTGAGATACAGTAGTTGCAACCATTGCAAAGAAAGTTTGTTTAAAGCCTTACACACCCACACAGAAATGTTGTGATCCACCAGAAATTCAACACTTTTCACAAACTATGCATTGTCTTCAGCTGCATATAGTTTAAGTGAAAGAATTACCTCTTTTCTGAGAAACTCCTTCATATTGCAGGTCAGATTATGCTAGCTAGCATTGCCCTACTTCTGATAATAAATGGAAAACAAGACCAAAAAGTAGTCCTCTACAATAAAATAGAAGTGAGAGTTTTCTCAGTGCAGAGATTTTGTTTTCATGGAACATTCATCATGAGACATTTATTGCAGTCTAAAATGGTTTTGCCACTGTAAGAGCTCAGTTTAAATAGACTGTTATCAGGTCAGTCCATGTAAACAAGGAGTGTGCAACATCTATTGGCTTGAGCACAAACCACATCTAGTCATGGGATATTTAGTTTACTTTGCACACCTGTGAGATTTAAGGTCATTGAAAAAGGACCCTAGTTTGCATCTTAATCCCCACCAACAACATGCAAAAAGGGGATGTGCACTTCAAGGAGGACACAAAAGTGAGGACTTCACTTTTTTGCAATATGGATTTAAATCCATGTACCATTTTTAGAAGGCTGCCTTTCACAGAAGATTCTCTTTCATGACAATCTTCTTACTGGAGAGCTGAATACACAGGAGAGACCCTGAAAGCCACTGCTCTGAGGCAATTGACTTTATCACTTGGAAAGTGCAACCAAATATGCAATAAACCCATTGATTTGCTTTACTATATTCCCATCTAGTTTTTAAAGTTTCTCCACCTTTATTATTTTTATAAATAACTTAATGGGTTGAACATACCTAATACTCCTTCCTCCTCCTATTTTCCCCACAACAATCCTGAGCTAAGTTGGGCTGAGAATGACTGACCCAGTTATCCAGCTGATTTTCATGCCTAAGGTAGGACTAGAACTCCCAGTCTCCTGGTTTCTAGCCTGGTGCCTTAACCATTTAATTTAAACTGGCTCTTTCTGATTTGATAATCTGATTGTCAATTATTGTCAATTATTACTGATAATCTGATGATCAAACTTGTCATCCATTGCTGGCAATTTTGGAGGTTATGGTCCAACACATTTCGAGGGCACCAGAGTTGGAAGCCTGCTTTATAATGCCCCCAATCCTGCAATATAGCAAGAATATGGCTCATGTATAAAAACCAGTTTTTGGACAGACAATTCTAAATATGTATCTTTATGTAATCACACATTTGCTGCAGAAAGCATAGCAGTCATTTTTCTATATAGTCAGAAAAATGTGATCTACAAATGCAGATCTCCATGTATGATGAAAAGTCACAAGATTTCAGAGTTACATATATTTCACCATGCTTTTCTGAAAAGGTGGCACCATTCTTAGGTGTCACAAAATGTCACAGGATACATCAATGCGGCGCTCTGTTGTCTAAAGTCATATATTCAATTTCAACTTGCATAGTTCTCCTGTCATGGCTGAGGATGCAACATACACAAGGAAGGCACTAGCTTGCAAGGCTGATCTATTTGGCAGAAATGTGTTAACAGCTTTAATCACTGAAAGATAAAGCTAATTTTAGCAAACACAGCAATCATTTTCAATACACTTAAGTTTAATTCTTCAAACATGGAACTTCCATATATAATGGCAGTGTAACTGCATCCTAGATACCAGTGACCGCATAAACAGGACACATTTCCATGCTTGCTTGTGAATTTAATTCATAAAGTATTTAATTAACTATCACTGCAACCAGAATTCCCAATTCCTTTTCAGAATTTCTGCTGTGATCCAACAAACACAATCATAACTACATTCTTACATTTTTTCAGATTGAAAAGGCTGCTGAGGGACTTCAATCTGTTTGGCTATCTGCTGATTTCATAAAAATAACACTTCCATTGTACATACACACATACTTGTGGCAGGTTTTATTTACTTGTTGTCTTTGTAATCAGCACTTATGAACTATCGCCTTAGAAGCATGTACTCTGAATGACAGAAAGATTGTTAATACAACTAGGCATTTTTTATCTTTCTTGTGAAAACTTTGGTAAAAGAAGGACACTTACCTATGCAGAGGTAGCTATAACCAGACCTTCTTTTACCAAGGTTTTACCATACATCAACCAGAGGTTTGGCCTAAATTGGAGTGCATTCAAATTTGCAGGACAAATTATTTTTGGACAAAGGCTTTTCTATTCTTTGCCATTTTTTTTGCACTTTTCATAAACCAGACCTTGCTGAATAATTAACAGACTACAGAAAGGCATTTTTATGGGGTTATTGAGAATTGGTAACTAAACATTTAACTTTTCTCCATCTAGTATCAGTATAATCCATTTCCTGAGGCCATGTAATTCTGCAACTGCTCTACATCCTTTTGTTGTCATTAGTGGAGGAAATAAACATTGCTATCAAATACAACTGCCTTTTTTTTTGACAGAGACCATAGTCAGATGTAATGTTGACACTACTCACGATCTTAAGCTCTTTAACAAACTTTATCATTTATCTTACTTTTTTACACATTTCTGGATCCCCTGATGATCAAACAAGAGCTTACAAAAGTATCTTTGATAGTTCTTGATTTTTTTCAGAAGAGCTTGATGTTCAGATGCAATTGTTCAATTCAAACAAGTGTGGGAAACGGGAAAAAATGACAAGCAGCCCAGTTTAATTTCAAATGTTAATATATTTTCTATTTTATAGGGAATATATGTATCTTTCACCCCTAATTTGCAGCAATGGTGGCATCCTCATAAAAAGGGGTGAAATTTGTAAGATGCCTCTTAAAATAAATATTTATTTCTTTTATAAAATAATAAAACTTCAAATAAATATTCTTTACACTAAACAATATATTGAAAAATTAGAAAATAAAGACTCAATTTTACTGCAACTGTCCAAAAGGGGAAAATCAGAGTCTTGCAATTGAAAGGCTTCATAAGGCAAAATACAATCTAAGCCATATGGATTGATTCACATTCTTTTGAATGTACAACATATTAGTATAATATTTTGTGACTTGTGCCATAGTTTTTATGACACTTGTGTTTTCACAGTTGAAAATATCCTATATACAAAAATATAGCACATCTCTGGCAGAAAATAATTGGGAGTGGGTTGAAGTAGTTTTCTAATTTACAAGTGTACTAATTCCTTTAAGAACACACAGATGCATAACACGCAAGTTTTCCTAGAAGTAGCTTGAGTCTCATTAGCTTATGCAATACTTAGGTGATGCAAAGCATATTCCCACTCCTGAACTCCACTGGGCAGATTCTAAAGAAGCATCTCTATGAGGCTGTACTTTTCTCACTGCCCCCCCAACACCAAGAAACAGCGCCACATTTATAAATCATTTAGTTGGCCACATATGATGTTCTATAATCATCCTTATTATCCAATTAGTGATGCTATGTTGGCTTGTCAATATTCCTGGGTGGGACTTTGGGAACCTTACAGCAAACTGTGTTTGACTGTTTACAGCGACAACCTGGCCTATTCACTTGGTCATAACACCCCTGGCACAATTTAAGGCAACCCTTGGCAGGCAGATAACACCACAAGCAAGGCAGAACAAGGGACACAATACCCATGGTAGACCACCGGGTGCAACAGTGGGCCTGGCTACAGGAACAGGGGTTATCAGCACAGTTGTCCTCATCATCATTGGAGCAGTGGTAGAAAAGCCCTTTCACACAGCAAACACAGGTCCCATAATCTACCATATTCTGGGCTGAGCAAAGACATTGCTTATCACAGATCCAACAGGATGGAAGAGTCCGTGGATAAGTGCATTCCTTACACTTACACTTCCCACAGTCCTCACATCGGTAGGCATGCATATGAAAGCTTTCTTTGCTAGGGGGTTTCAATTCCCGAGACTTCAACTCCGACTTCGGCTGTACTCGTATTATCCCCTCAACAACTGTCCCCAAAGATGACCCCAGAAGTCTCTGTTCTGATGAATTGCTACTTGTACTTGTCCTTGCACTACTACGAGAGCTAGTGCTGCTGACTGTGCTAATGGAACGGGACAGTGGTACTCGGGAAGCAACATGGACCTGGGGATGTTGAAGCCTGTTAAGATGATGCTGTTCTGTCAAGTCATGTGATCTTTCACTCTTGTGCTGCAGCAATGGACGTGGTGCTGGCTTCAGTCCTGGTCGGGGAGCCACTGTAGGGGGTTCTGTGTACTCATTTGTATTTCGGATGGCCTTGATTTGGTCCAAAGACAAGACATGAACTTGTTGTGCCAGGACATCCCTCAAGTCAGAATCTCCAAACTGTCTCCCAGTGTCATGCTGGCCTTGAAGCAAGGGTTGTAACCCACGGCCATTCTGAGCTCTTGTCTCCATCAGTATCCTGAACAGTTATCACTCCAGGAAGCTTAGAACACATCTGAAATCCTACATTAAAGAAAGAGAAGATTAGTTTTTCTTTTGTATTTCCAGGTGTGGTTGTTTGCTCTACCAGGCAATATATCTGAGTTTCACAAGCAGGATTACACCCAGTCTCAGGAAATAAAGTCAATCAACTTAAGTCTTGAAACTTGAAACACATTTTTAAGGAAGCATATTTTTATGTGCAAACCTGAACAAATCTGAAATGGACCGAGTTTATGGAAACCCAGCACTTTAATACTTCCTTGGAATTATGATTTTCAATTTTAACACAGACTTGCCTGCAGATTAACTTGCAGCTTTTGTACACTTGACACAAACTCAAGTTTGCTCTGAAGCAGCTGCATGTGGCTAATCCGGGACCCTGACAAATGCACTTAGCAAACATCTGTCTCTATCTCATTCACCTTAATTAATGACTTGTAGGGTTTATATCTGCATAACATATAGGTAATGAGCTTGTCAGAATGAGGTTCCAGATGGGCTTTTTAAATTCTTATCCAATATAGAAAAATCTTATGTAAGTACAGATAGGAGCCACTGATTTAACTGGAACTTATTCCATAAGAAAGCAGACTTAGCTGAAGTAAGGTGGAACTTACTCCCCTTCAAGTTGTAGGGTATTTTAACCCTAAAATACTGTGAGCAAAATGGGATCAGAGAATAGTAGCTCTGACATTATATGGCAATCCAGGAAAAATATTGGCAGCACATGAAGCTTAAATATTATGCAGAAAGGAAAACAGATAATGGTATCAAGACTAGCCAGCCAGGAGAAATAAGGCTGTGTAGAGTTGGTGGAGGGGTGGATAGGTATCAAATTGAGTAAATAAATAGAGCATTGAGGTTGATCTTTGGTGAGGTAAAAAAAAAACCCTAAAAGCTAGACCAACTCTCTTTGTGTTTGTGTTCCACTTTGCAATTCAAAGTACCAGTAGAGAGACATTACAATGCTAAGCACTGTCAGGGTTTGTATTGTGCATTCATAACACCCAGCGATAATCCATTCACTTCCTGAACATTACCAGAAAAGGTGGTTTGGCTTACACGGGCAAACATCCTAAATATTAACAATAAATCACACAGTTCCAGGAACAGCATGTGACACTACTGCTTCAATTTAAAACTATGCTTCCCTGAAGCATATTGCTAAGCTGTAGAAACACAATAAACTATGCTCAGAGTCACAAAGATGTCAAACTGGAATGAGAAAAGAAGAAAGCTGAACTGCTTACTTTCTCAAGATTTAGTAAGATCTATTTCACTAAGGTGAATTGTTTCTTTTGACTGGTAAAGCAAACAATCAAAACTTTATTATATTCCTGCAATTTGGTAGAACCCACTTTTGATTATACAGGTATCTAAAGATGACTGTCCACTGAACCTACAATAAATTATTGCAAACTTATGCACATTTGCTTGCAAAGAGTAAATATTTAATTCCTCAAAAGCCACTTTTGAGATGTACTTTCAAATTCTAACTTGAATTTACATTCTAAGAACATGAATAAACAGAACTCAACAAACTGTGTAATGCTGGATGAATGTCAGGGACAGACCTATTTTACAGTAACTGTATAAAAATGGCTGCTCCTTTTTAATCCTAAACAAGGGAAAATGCAGGAGCTTGGAGATTTCATATCATAAATTTAGGATTTCTGTGACAAAGCTTGGTCTAAAAAAGATCAGACTGACATCTTCTCCCTAAGCCTGTTCTTCCTCCCTGCAGCCCATCCATAGCTCCTCTTATTATAGACTTTTTCCCTGCATATGTAAAAATAAAGCAGGCTGATAGGCAGGATTTTTGGAAGCTACAGTTCTCATTTGCCTCTAAGCTGTTCTGATCTTGTAGAAATAAATCCCACAAACAACATGGAGATAAGCAGGAATCATCCTGGCTGGGTGGGGGTGGGAGAAGAGGAAGTGAGAATGGGGCTTCTAATAAGATTGCCTTATCAGGAGAGCTTTGCTGCCTCCCTTCCCCTCCCCTTCGAAGCAGAGACTCTCACTCTGCTTATGTAAAGCTTTCTAGATATCAGCTGCATTCAGGAACAGCTTCAAGACAGGTATTCTCCCCCTCATTCCTTTCCCTGCCCTAGCCCAAATCCCATAAATGTCACTTATGATAAGGTGATTCTCTCCCCATGAGCCACGAAAAGCTTTAGAAGGCTTTTCCTCACATTGATTTGCATAAATGTCAAGCAATGTCTTCCCCACATCGACACATGACAAAACAGCATACTGAACTTTTTGCAAAATAAGCAACAGCCCTCCAAAATGTCATTGCTCACAGGGGGGGAGGGGGAGCTTGATCTATGAATAAGACAAAAATTACAATTCCTAACCACAAATAGATTTCCCTGGTCACACAGTTGTTGGAAATGGCAGATAAAATCTTTTTTAAAACAATGGTTTGTCCCACAATTTATGAATTTGTATTTTAATAGGATGGCTTTTCTGCAATTACCAAAACTCAAGGTTTATTCAGAGAGGAAAATATGTTCTGTTTTCTCCTATAAATAATTCCTAAACAATTATCTCCTCCCCACTTTAAAAAAATCCATACGAAGGGAAATTGACAAAGCAGATACACAGATCCCTTTGACAGAAACATATAAGGGGAAAGGGAGGAAAAAAAACTTTTCAGGGCCATTAGAACAGCCAGTTTCCTGAATTGCCTTATCTTCATGTCATATTTAGGGCTGAAAGATAAATCTGTGCAGCAAGAAAATGGCCCAAATTGAGTGGGTGAGGGAGATTGCCAGGCATTTCCAAACTAAGGAATGCCTCCCCTCAAAAACGAAGACAATTAGTAGGACAGATGTCAACCAATGTTGCTCATAAAGTGCAATGGCAGTGGCTCCCATTCCAACCCTTTTTTTCCTCAAGCAGAGAGGGAAAAACCGATTTACATTCTCTCACTTCCGAATCGTACCCAGAGAAAGATCCAGTTCCGCAAGTTTTCAAAAGAGAGCGGCGAAGCACAACTGGGCTTCCATTTAAGCAGCACATCGGAGAACTGACAAACCAAGAGTCCGAATTAAGATTTCGGGTAGCGGAATCCCAACCTTGACAGATTTGAAGCCACACTGCTCGCGACCTAGCCGGAGCCCGCTTTACAAAGCGCCTGGCTGCAGGCAGGCTGCCCGCGCCCCGATCCGGGGAACCAAGTTGCTCCCCGAAGCTCCTGAGAGCAGAAGGTTAGATTTCTGCCCTTTTAAACCACACCAGCCCCCAGCGACGATCGTGCCACGGCTTGCAGAGTCATCCGCGAAGCGGAAGGGACCAGCAGGGCGAGCCATCCGAGAAACCGGACTTCAGCACCTCCAAACCACCCGCGCCGTTCAAAACCACGTCGCCAGGCTCCGTCGCTCTCTGCACACGAGGGAGGCAGAGAAAACCGGGGAAACCCCGCCGCCTCGCAGCGAGAGAAACGGCTCGAATCCGCCAATCCGTTTCTTTACAAGCCTTCGCTTCTCTCCCGCAGAAGTCCCTTTCGCGAGGGGAGAAGCTGCCCGCCGAGGAAGCGAGGTCACATCCAGCCTTCCCACCCCCCTCCCCGACCCCCGAGGTCTCTCCCCGCGTCTTCCTGAGGTTGGCGAGTCAATCCAGCCCCAAAGCCAAAAGGAAATAAAAGAGAACAGAAGCGGCTTCTTCTGTTCAAAACTCACTTCGAGTCCAGGTTGTAAGCAAGAATCATCGAAACGTTTTGCGTTTAGACCTTAGCAAAAAAAAAAAAAATCCACTGCAAACTTAGGAGGAGGATTGTCCCTCTTCTTTCTCTCTTCTCCAGAGTGGGGAAAATAATAACAAGTAGTAAACCAAAAAGACACACGCTGCAGCAAAAATCAACGGATTTCTAAAACGCCCTTCTTTCCAGATACAGCGAGGATTTTTATCCCCCTTCGCGATCACACGACGGTTTCCTTGTCGTTTTTTTCTCAATGAAAAGGCCGATTCGTCATTCTCGAACCACTTTCTCTTAATGCACCGTACCTAGAAAGAGGGCGAGGGGAAGCCCCACAAAACGACCTTAAGTGGTTCTGTAAAAATAAGATCCCGGAGTGGCTTTGATGAGCTCCTGCTCAGATCTTCCAGCAAAGAGCAGTTTTTCTTGGATCGTTTGTTTCCCCAATTCCGATCTGTTGAAAAACCGTTTGCAAAATAAAATAAAAAATAGGAAAAGGGGGGGGTCGCTTTTTTTTAAAGTGGTCGGTGATTTGCTGGCTTCCTCGGAGTTTGTGTGCTGTACATGAGTGCGTGTTTCTGTCTCTCTCTCTCTCCCCCAAGGCAGCTTTGCTGATTGTAAAGTGGGTGGGGGGAGTTGCTGTTGTTTTAAAGGGGAGGGGAACAATCAGCGGGGTTTGCTAGCGGCTGCTTCTGCTGCTGCTTGTATCTTTGCAGAAAAGCAGGTTTGAGATCCGGTCTCTAAGAGCTTCAGCGTTTTTCTGCTCTCTCGCTCCCCTCCTTCTCTCGTCCCCCCCCCGTCTTCTTTCCTGAGGAGGCAGGGTGATCGCTCCGCAAAAGCAAAAGTAAATGGCGTCATGTGGATCTGAGGAGGAACAGAGCAGTTGTTGTCCTAGAGGATATATCGCATCCGGTCCCAGCTCATTGGCTCGCCCGGGCTACATTCATTTCCCCTCCCAAGCCCTGCCTGCAGCCGCTTCGGTTGCAACTCGCAGCAGTCGGCATTCAGACCCCGGCCGAAGGAGGTAGCCGCTCCCGGGCCCGCTTCCCTGGCCTGGGTGCCGCGGCCAGAATGAAACCCCGAATGCACCCCAAGAAGGGAGGAGATCGGCGGCGCCCTGTTCGCGATCAATGCCTCCCTTCGTGGAAGCGGGTCGGGAGTGCGGGGAGGAAAGAAGCAAGGGAGGAGAGAAGCATTTTTCCCGTGGGTGACATTTTGGACAAAGGAAAAGAGCGCAAGGGACTCCAACCGCCCCCGCTCAATTTTCCTGCTTTCTCTGAAGCCAGATAGGCTTTGCTCCTCTAAATGACCCGGCTGAATCTTGACCTTAAGAAATGTCTTTTTTTTAACTGAAAGGAGACAGAACTTTTTCTGATCAGATTGGTGGACTGAAAATACGAGCACTCCCCTCCCCTCTCCGCCCCGTGCCTGGAATTCCTGCTCTTCCCTAAACTGCACGGGAGGACACGCGTGAAGTTTTTGATTGTCCAAAATAAGCCTCCAGTGCCCCTTTCCTTGGGGATCAATCCCGCTCACCTCACCACCTTTATTTTCTGAGCCTACAAAGAATCGTGACTTTTGGGGGTCTTTGAAGGTTGCAGAAAGACGCCTCCTTCAATGGATGGGTAGGGACGGTAAGAAGCGCGAGTAGGTGGATGGCAGGGGCCTCGGCCCTTCCTCAGAAGTAGGCCGTGCAGCGGGGAGGCTGAAGCAGCCCGAGGAAAGGCAGTGGGACCAAAATAACACGTGGTTTGGGGGATTGCATCATGAATGTAACTTCGCGGCCCGTTCCCACCCTCCCCCGCCACCAAATCAAAGTAGGTAATCCAATCACCTAGCCGATCTTTCCAGGGCGCTCCGCGGGGAAGAGAAAAGGGTGGGGACCATGCTGGGTGGATTACCCTAGGGAGACGTTGAGTATAAGTCTTAGCTGCAATTCCGCCGCCCTTCCTATTCCCCCTCCCCAGCGCCCCATTCCCCCTCTGCGTGCTAGCGTACGTGAGGAGCAGAACGCTGCCTCGGAGAAACAGAACCGTCCTCTGCTTTTTCAGACCTGTGAAGTAACAGCCTGAGCCACGTTCCTAAAATCAAGCACGCTTTTAAAAAAGTGCGTGGGGAGGCTTAGTTAAGAATAAGAAAAGGGCCTACGTGATCGAGGTTTGTTTTTCCCTGGGGATTATAAGACATCATTTCTGAATGAATATACTAGGCTGGCTCGGAAAGCCTGGCCTTTTAGCGTCCGATTTACTGGCTGATGTGAAAGCCTGGAAGATTTCCTGCAAGGGAAATCGGTTGAGATTTGAAGCCTTCTCCAACATGGGGCAAGTCCAGGAATGTCCAGGCAATAAACACTTTTTAAAGATACGAGTTTGCAAATGTCAAAGCCCATTTACTGTACCAGAATCTGTTTGATAGTAAGTGTTGTATTCAAGGGTCAAAAAGCTATGGCCCAAGTAATATCTTTAGAATAGTAATAGAATACATTACTATTCTAAAGATATTATTTGAAATAGTATTAGGGCATCTGATTTTTTTTTTAAATCCACTACATTTTCCATTAGATATCCTTTACAAAAGATCATCAAGTATCTATATGTACCCAAAACTGTTGCAGCATTATACAGCTTGCAGTCTGGTCTTTGGATCCAGAAACTATACAGGCTGATATTCTTGTGGTCAAGGCAGTAGGACTACTGTCTGTAAAGAAGAGAAAACAGTCATATTTAAAGGTATATATTTTTAAATTGAATGTGAGGGTAATGAAATTGCAGTAACTCCAATGCATAAAAGATGAAAGCAGAAACTTTTCTTGAATCCTTAGCTTTTGTATCTTGCATTCACTGATTTAGATGTGAAAATGTAACTTAATTCTTAATTATGTGCACAGAACTGTAAAGCAGTTTTTTATCAAAGCTAGATTGCCAGTATTATCACTAAGGTCTGATTAAGCTACAGCTCTGTTGAATGTTGCAATCTGAGGCATATGTAAAAAGTCCATATGAGATCAAAATTATGATACTTGAATCATGATCTCATACAATAACATCTTTATGTGGTGTGTGACTGGACATCTGTTGCAAGTATATAAGTCACATCATTTCTATGATGATGTCATGATGTATGTGCCATTTATTTCCCTCACATGGATGCTCACATCTACAAATATTTACAATTAAATCATTGACTTGAATGGTATCAATTAATAAGAATATTATTTAGATTGTTTTCCAAATAAGCATGCATTGAATTCAACTATAGTATTAGGAACAAAGATGGTTTCCTGAAAAACAGTAGGTGTGCACATTTGGAAAAT
>JANHZU010003195.1:410140-427271 GCA_032468055.1 Acrochordus granulatus
TCCAACCTTTGCTTTGATTCACCTGTTTTGAAATCATCATGATTTTAAATCATGAGACCTCTTCAAAGTCCTTGAGTAACCTTCCCCCTACTTACCCACACATCATTCTATTGATGATGAGGATTGCTTTCTAAAATTGACCATGCAATTTCAACAGCTGGAACATATGGGATATTTTAAAGTATAATTCTTTCTCTTGATATTTGGGAGATTAAGAATATATGTAATTTTCTAGAATTACTATTTCCTTCCAGGCCTGCCAAATTTCTATCCTCATCATAATTGTTTGCTGACTGGCTCCTGGCATCCTCCTAAATGTTCTTCAAAGATTGTTCATCTGCTATAAATGCTTCCAAGCAAAGCAGCTGCAGATAGCTTTGTCTCTTCATTCAGCAATGTGGTATCTTCTGATATCCCCATTGCCTTGTTCTAGCTCTGTTTTAGATAGTGATGCAGCCCAGCTCAACTAAGCTTGGCTCACTGGTTGACTTTCCTATAGAGCTTTCAGAACACTACTTCCAAATCTGGCTCCAGTTACCAAGAGATTTTGGTGTTTGCTGCAATTTGCCGAAGGCTTAGACTGAGGGAAGGCATTCTCCAGGAAAATTAAAACAAACAGCAGAGATCAAAACTAGAATCCACCAAAGGTGGGAAATGGGGTGGGAAGGCAGTATATAGCCTCACAGCCAGGCAGATTATTCAGTTTTGCAAATTACATATTCCTGAACTACAAACAAATATATAATTTTTGGTTGAACAATATAGAAGGGGGTGCAGGATGACATTTACCTTCAACTTCTATCACTGCTCTTTTGGACAATGGCTGAATGGGCCACTTGAGATGTTTGGTTTCTCCATGATCAGGATTGTGTTGTGTTAAAAACTTGTAATTATCTTTGCTTAAGGACATTTCCTGCAGAGAAGTCTTATTGGAGGGTACCTTGAAAAGGCATTCAGTGATCTTCAGGAGAGCCATTCATCTATACTGATGAGCTCAATGCTCTTTACAGAGCACTGGGACTAAAATGGCAGAAATGTATAAGCTATGTGATGATAGTGGCAGTTCTGTTCATTTTAACAAGGAGACAAATCTTTTGAAACTTGACACAAGTCACTAGAATTCCAAGCTAAGATGGACTTTGGCCATAGTGCTTCTCTGTCTTGGGCCCTTAAATCAAACTTTCCATCCAGCATCCACAGAGCATTTGAGGTGACTTATGCTTTCTCAAATCTAATACTGCAATAATCAACTGAATTGCAATTGTCAAAAACTCTACCAGGATCAAAAAAAGCAACAGCTTAAAACATCAATATATTGATGCTTTCAATCAGTGAAAAGTCAGTAAAAATCAGACTGAGCATCTAAGTGCCTATCAGAATAAGAGGAACTTTAAAAAAGAAAAGCAATACATAAGTGGGGGAAATGGAGCTGTCCACATTGAATTTATCAGGGGAATTTTATAAGGTAGGTGGAATGAAGAAGAGAGTTATCACATCGGGTTGGAAAAGACATGAGACTGCCAATTGGGTGTACAGATGACTTGCAGCCTCTTTTTCATATTTACCTCTTGGTAAGACTTTGTAAACTGACTTCTTTTGCTTTTGGGCTAGTGTCTAAGAAGAGGCAGAGTTAGTTCACACCGCAATATAGAACAACTTGGGTTTTTCTTTGTGTTGATCTTTTCTCTTACATTTTTTTTAAAAGTAAGACAAAAGTATAATTCACATGCAATTATGAACTCAGTTTCATTGCTAAACTGCCCCAATCCTTTTCTCCTTCTCCCCCCTTCTCGTTTGGCTTACCAGTTGGGCCATCTTCCTGCCTTGGGTAAACCAGATTGTCTACTTATTCAAGGTCAGTCATTAGGGCTCCTAATGACTGACCCTCCTCCCCACACCTTCCCTCCTGAAATTATAAAAAAGCCTTGTTGTTCTTTACAAATAACTCTGGGCTCCTCACTCAGTCAAATTCAAATGGGAAGTGACTGCTGGACAAAGCAGCCTGTATGATGGACAGGCTGCTCAGCAAGTCATCTATGTTCACAGGAAGTTTTGGTTGCGCTCTCTCCCACCCCATCCCACCCTCCCACGCCAGCAGACACAATATCAGTATGGCTGTATTTTGTGCATTCTGTGGTTAGAGCTGCCTAAGCAAAGTGAAGAAAAGATTTATTTGCAAAGAGTGCTCAGATGCTAATAAGATGCCAAGTTGGTTCTGCCTGAGCAAGACTTCTGAACTTTTGCAAGGTGACACCTATACCTTCTGTTCCAGTCATCCTGATCCAAGGGGGAGGGCAGGGAATGGGCAGGCACTACCCTTTAAGTAGTTTTGAATACAGAATGGGTCACATCCTTGAAGCGACACACCCACCCGCTGAGCCTTTGCCATTGTCCAGAGGCCTTCTTTTCACAACAGGGGAAAAGGTAATTGACAGCTGGATTGTCTAACTGGGATCCCTGCTGCTTTAAAATACTCCCAGGCCCCAGCCAAACCGTTGTCTATAGTAGCTGTCGGAGGTGATGAGTGTAGAAGGAGCTGTTCAGGAAATGGGTTTTGAGCCTTCAAGTGGACAGGCCTGAGTGACTTCTCTGGCATAGCAGCTGCCATAAGCAACCCCTTCAAACCTTGCCTTCAAACAATAAATCACCCTGATTTCCTGGACTATACAAGGAACAGCTGGTTATTTTTATTACCCCATTTTTTTCCAACTCTCTTAAAAAAAAAAAGAATTAAGCCCAGGAAATCATGCATGTCAAAGTTTGGCAAAAACACTTTGGGTGATTTAGCATTAAACATCCCTTTCTCTCAAATAGTTTAGACCCTAGCTAGTTTCCCCTGCTCTGACTTTTTATCTATTCCCTTCAATCATGTCTCCCTCTGCTGCTGTGTTGTCTATAATTCATCTCCTGTCTCCCACGCAGTGCAGGAAGTGAGCTGAGTAATTTGCAAAGAAAATTGATCACAGTTCTCTGTTTTGGAGGGATCATATATTCCCCAAAGAGGAACTGAGCTAGTCTGGTCTTTTGATTTAGGAGCCCATAAAATAGGCATTTGTGCAGTTCTGCAGGCTTTCATTGTTCTGGCAAGTGCTAGGTTGAAGATACAACAAACATGGATGTTCCTATGAATGAAATCCTCCAAGCTTCAGGGAATATGCTTACATGCTGCTTCAACCATACTCTTTTAATTTACCCTGAGTTAGTAACATTTACTTCATAAAGCAATTTTTATTTAAATTAGTGCCCTGGAATTCTATCTAGGACTATACATTGACAGTAATTCTTAAGATTTTTGGTAGAGGTTATTCCTAGGCTTGCTACTAAGATTCCTTAATATAAGGTCCCTGGGAATTCATTCCAGGGACATAGTAAAGATTCCAAGATCTGAATCAGTTTGCAATAACTAAATAGATTTCCGTATTGCTCCTTGGGAACATGCATTCATTCTCATCAACAATTAAAAGGATAGATGAATGAATGAGAGACTTGGAGCAAAATGCAAGGAGGCATAATGTTTCTGGTCGCTAGGATGCATTTGGAGAAGTCAGCTCTTGCAATCCATACAAATGTATGCAAGCCAGAGTAAATGTTTCATCAATTGCAGTGCAATTTTCCAGTGGCATTATTCTGCAATGGTAAATATTTTCAAGATCTTCTTGAAAAAGCATAATTTAACTGAGATTGCATTTGATAACATCATAGAACTGCATTAATGGATTTTGTTTGCTTATTTATACTTTTAATCAATATATTGGCTGCTTAATGACCAAAGTAGCTTTAGTCAGC
Organism: Acrochordus granulatus; assembly: GCA_032468055.1. Classification (NCBI taxonomy): domain Eukaryota; kingdom Metazoa; phylum Chordata; class Lepidosauria; order Squamata; family Acrochordidae; genus Acrochordus; species Acrochordus granulatus. Next base: position 413,927 of record JANHZU010003195.1, read on the forward strand.
ATCCATATTAAAGAACAATTAAAGGAGAAGAAAATCATGCATACATGAACACACACAGAGACACCTTATGTCAAGGAATAAACATTACTGTAAAACACTACAAGGAAATCAGTGTGGACTGAGTAGAATAATAGGTCCCCCTATTATGTGAAAAATCAAATACATCTGAACAACACATGTCATAGCAAACAATGTTCAATTTTTTAAACTGAGAAAAGTTAAATCATTCTTTTAAATCAAGACGTGATAAAGTTGAGTGCAAGTGGCACTTCACACATACTCAAGGAAAGCTTGCTTTGTGTAGTATTCTTATGCAACACATATTCCGGAGTGGAACCCTCCCTCAAATTAAGCCCTGGATAAATGACCATTGTTTTAATAGAAACAAATTAAATATATGTGGAGAAAACTCATTTTTAGACAACACATTTATATCCACTTATTCAGATATATTTTGATTCTCTTCCTTTACATGAGGAATCTCTGGAGACCATAAGGAAGAGCGAAGACAAAGTCCAGGAGCTGGACTGTTGGCCAGAGAGTAAGGCCACCCAGTCTTTCTTATGTCATGGTTGATTATATATAGCTTGAATAGGTCATTTGGAACAGATATATTGTGGGAAAGCTAAAACAGCTTTTAAACATTTGAGTTGGGGTAGACCAGATGGAAGAGGACATGACACAGGAGACCCAGGATACAATCTCCTCATTTCTACTTCCCCTGCAATTTAAATTAGCCATGGGTAGTGACAGTGGTTTACATCAGGTTGATGGCAAGGAAACATTAAGCTACAGTCCAAACCAATAGAAGTTTCTTTTCCTCATGACCTCAAGAGAGAAAAGTTCTTTTATATTTGTCTCCCTGGGGCCCTAATGGTAGTTCTAAGGGCTGATTAATCAGGAAGTAGCATGGTGGGGAAAATGAACAATCTCAGAAGTCCATAAATTTATGCCTTCATTGTTCAACAGACTTCCTCTCCGTTATTTGTCAATTTAATTTAAAAAGATAACGACATCTCAGAGATATGTTTGCCTCCTGGGGACTGCATCAGTACAATTTTTTTTGGCATCATTGGGGACCACCCCTGTCCAGGGCATTTTTTAAAAAATATTCCAGTCTACAACTGCAGTAATTGTCTCCCATCCAAATACTAGGCAGGCCTGAACCTGCTTAGCTTTCATGCCAAGACAAGGTTGGCCAGGTGATATTGGCTATATGCTACACAAGAAAGCAAAATAAATCTCTCAGGCCATTTTTCAATGTGGGAACTGGTTCTGATACTCAAGAGGCATACAAATAAAAATGTTGGAAGTTATTAAGCATGACAGTAGCGGAAAGTAAAGTATGCCCCCTTAAATTGTTTTTAAAAGTTTGTCAAAATCAGTTTGGTGTAGTGGTTGAGGAGCTGACCGAGAAACCAGTGCAGAGCTTGCCTAAGAGCCTGGTTGCAAACCCTCTGCTTGTGTCAATAGTGTGTATGGCACACTACAATATCTTCATAAAGACTGCAGTTTCACCTCCTTGATTCCTGGAATAGTAAGACTTGAGTTCTAGGCTTGCCTAGAAGTGGCTTTGAGCAGTCACAATTTCTCAGCTACCTCACCTGGCAATTTTCTAGCTTGCTGGTAGATTAGATTATATCCTGACAACTCATTGTCCAGTTGGTTAGTCAAGAAATTCAGCATTCTCAAGTAAAATTGATGAGCCATCTGGCCCAATGTACAGACAAGTTTATTTGCGTAGTTCTTTTCCTGTACTGCAGGCACGGTTTTTATTCACAACATTTTTGTGTGCATTTAAAATGCTTTCTTATGTTGTAAATGCACATAAAACATGGTGCTGACATAGTACTAAAAACACATACTTAAAAATATCAGAGAAGGTTATATTCAGACCCCAATATTGCTGGGGAAAAGGATAGTGGCAGTGTCATGTCCATTGTTACAAATCTGTAGACAGAGATCGTCTTTGTACTGCTACTATTTTTAAGATGCTCCAAGCACATTTCCAAGCAAAAATGTGTTTTACGTAATATGAACAGAGCATAGTAAGATACATTTTCCCCCACCCCTCCAAAACTGTTAGACTTCTAAAGTTCTAAATAGTTCCAAAAAGTAGATGGTTGATCGCTTGCAACTTACAGCGATTGCTAGAAGAAATAGACTACCATCTGGAGGCACCTGAACTGAAATTATATGCAAGATTCATACATTATACTAGTTTTTTTAATTATTTATTGAATGGCTGAGTATATACATTCTGTTAGCCAATAATACCATATTTATTAATATTTGTGTACCTAGGCCAGACATAAACCTAGAGCTCTTCAACATTTTCTATGCTTAGGTAATGCAACAGACTATGGAGGTTGCACATAGACTATATGCATAAAGTTTACATTGTAAATAAAGAAGCAAGATATAAATCTCCACTTTTTGACTGAAATGTACAAACAGTAATTTAAAACCAGTTTCCTTATTTTATTTTGTTATGTTATTTCGCACAGGAATTAGGATGCTGAAGTCCTGAAGGGGAGAAAACCCACCAAGATTAGCTAATTTTGTTTTGGAACTATTAAGAATAAAGCGGCAACAAACAAATGAGTAGTGCTCCCTCTACTGGCTATACAGTAACAATTATTAATCAATAAAGCTTTTGACTCCTGATATTATACTCAAAGAAGAAGAAACATTTACCAGATTAACCGGTTTGTTTAAAAATATTTATTCATTATCTAAAAAAGCAACCTGATTAATCTGGTAAATGTTTCTTCTTTTTCAAATGTAATTTAAAAGAGGTATTCCTATATATTTTTATTCAGAAGAGGAATGCCTCTTCTACATTAAATCCTGATCCTTAGGACAGGAGCAGGACCTGTGGGAAAGACAACTATTTAACAGTATGTCAAAAACCTATTTAGTATTTTAAATATTAAAAGTGTCCAAACTTCAAATACTGTCCATAGAAGAATAAGTAGACACTGGCAATCTAGTAAACAACTCAAATATAAATTGTTATTTTGACTTTTGAGATTTTGGACTACTAATTGCGTTACCTAATGCATGCTTCCTGATCCTATCCCATATTTCTTGAATCATAGGAAAAAAAATGATGAAATGGAACTTGCCGTTTTTGTATTTTTGAAATTATGTTACAACTCAAAGTGGAGTTTTTATCTGCCATGTCTCCACATAGCCATGCCTTTCTTTGGCATTTTTCTTTAATATCTACACTGAGGAGAATAGTTTGTAATTTTTTCCTCTGAACTAATACAAATGTAATAATGTTGGATTTGTCTTTTCAGCTTCAAGTACCAATGTGGTTAACGATGACTACAAATTTACCACGTCATCTTACTTCTATTTTATTTTAAATTGCAAAATCATGAACCAGTTCCACAAAAATAAATATTGACAAAATAGTTAGGTGCCTTAACAGTTCTTTCTGCATAGTAAAACTTCTGTATTCATAGACAAGTATTAGTACATTGAAATATGTTTCAGAGTCTATTTCTCCAAATAAAATCCATAAGAACATCATGTTAGTAATCATTGTAATGTTAATAAGATAAATGCCAATAATTTTCTTTTTTTCTAAAATACATATTTTTTACTCATTCAACTGTTTAAAAAAAATCAGAAAAAAAATGCCAGGTCCTTCATGAAGCAGATCTTTACTCTTATATATTTTACATCCATACAGTGGCTGTCATTGTCCACTGGATCAATGTCTGCTGCGGTGTTTTGCTGTTTCTTTCTTATTATGTAAAAGAACACTACGACTGCTAACCTTGAGAAACATTTCATATGAGGGAACATAAGTCTGTCTCCAAGTGCACTGTTGCAACAAAAGTTTTTCAAAATACTGCTTCATCTGTTTTTTGTACGATTACGTGCCGTCAAGTCAATGCCAGTTCTTAATGACCACATAGATACATTTTATCTCAACCTGGCCTTCCAGGTATTCCGGTGGTGCACCCACTGCCTCTGTAACGGAGTCCGTTCCCCTTGCTGCTGGTCAAGTTTTGATCATATTTAGTGGTGAAAGTATGCAAGAATCCAGAAAGTCCAAAAAGGAGCAAATGCCTTTCCACAGGCATTGTATGTCTAACTCATTTCCTATTTCGCAATAATTGACAGACTTATTACTAAACTGCATTATGAAACTAGCCTCACAGCATATAAAATAGCTAACCAAACAGTTAAAAGTGGTATGTTCAGATGTCATGCAATCTACCCACTACTGGCACAAAAGAGACTCTTTGAGCTCCCTTTAGGAGAACCAAAATAAATATCAGAGCAATTTTATAGTCAGCTACAAAGGATTACTTTTAGAATATTAGATGACTTCTAGTTGTCCCTAGTGTTACCAGATGTTAACCAAGAGGTCTGGCTGTACCTAATATTTAAAGATTTCCAAACAACAATAAATCCACGATCTCGGGTGACTTTAAATTTGTCATGTATGACAGACTGCTTATGAAAACAAAACAAAACCTCAGTCCATTTGAATCATGTAAGCTCTTGGGTAAACCTAACGTAGCTGTTTGGATCACATCTTGTATCCTAAAAAATGGAAGAGGCTGAGTGGAACTTTCTTGGCAGAATGCTAATCCGCTACAAAGCAGATGACTTTGTTCATGTACTGTACATCGCTGTTTCTGGACTCCATGTGAACTACACAGACATTTTTAGAAAATGCAAACGGGAGGTTAGAACCCATTGCTTTGTTTGAAAATACAGAAAGTGCTCTGAAAGAAAGGAAAAAGATAAGCTGAGGACAAGGAAATCAGTGTCATCAATTTTTTCTTGTAGGAACAGAGCATTTTTTAAGTAGCCATGCCACTAAAGGAAGCCTGTTTTATGAACTGTTAAGCTCTTTCTCATGACAGCCATCTCATACTGTGAGAAGATCAATAACCTGTTGCCCAAATTCCACGTAAGTCCACCAGCCTCCATATCTATTGATATATTCCTCACTCTGTATTCCTTCAGTCCTTCACATGCAATAAAGAAGAGGAAGGAGGAGGAGACCCAAACTCTACAGGAGTAATCTGGAGATTACAAGCGAGCTTTCGAAAAGATTACTGACAAGAAGAAGATAGAGGCCAAGATTTCATTTGTATCTCCATCTCCTCTCCTCATTTGCTTGCCCTACTGAAGCAAATAGGATTTAGTTTTGCCCCACAGCAGGTAGAGAGGTAAGTGAAGCAATAGGACGCAAGGAGTTGTAGGAAGCACATGGACCTTTCATAGCTTGCATTTTACAAGTCTGATCTTACTGAAATGTGCATGCTCACTGAGTAGGAGCTAATTTCCCACATTACCAAATCATGCCCTAGAATCTACTCATTTGAAACTCCTTCGCTATGTTTTCACATTTCTTCTTGGGGATTACACAGAGAAGGGCCTTCTCCAACTTCCCATCTGTGCTTTCCAGTCTACAGAATCATGCTAACAGGATTCCGATATAATTATAACACCCTCTTTTTATCATCTGTCATGTCATATATATACAGCATGTATATGTATACACACACATACAGATCCACCACACACACACACACATGCGTACATTGCCCTAGCAAATTCCTGCATGAGTTTTATTATTCTGTCTCTCCTCTAGGAGTCAAGATGGTAGATCACATGGAGCTGTTTCATCATTTAATCCCTGCAACAATCTTGTGAGGCAGTTGTGCTGAAAGACAGTGATTATCCGAAGGTCACACAGCATGCTTCCACAGAAATAAGGGTCTCTCCAGTCTTCTTTAGCAGTGAAAAGAAGGCAAGATGTCATTCACAGTATTCGTTGTCTTGCTTTTTTTATTCCTCTTTTGGTGATGCTGCTGGTTCTATCCAACACCTTTATCCCTATTGCTTCCTTTTCTTTTACTTTTACTATTTTTCTCTTATGAATTTCACTTTATTTATAGCTACCTTTTCCTTTAATAATATTAAAATAATATTTTAATTAATTAAAATTAATGATTTTGTGGCTAAATGACTATTTTGTCAATCAGCAGAGAGATCCCTTCTGCTTATTAAATAAATCACATTCATTTTAACTGGCTTCGTAGTTTTGAGAAGTGGGTCAGTAGCAGATAAATGAATACATACTGTAGAATCCATTTAAAAAGACAAAGAGTGACAACATTTCCAGGATTTGTATCAAACTTACTCACCTCCCAGGTCATCATACCAGTAGTTTACAGCTGAGGTGTACACACTGCAGGAAAGCAAACTCTGTGTTTCAAAATAAATTCTTCCCACTTAGTATCCAGCAGTTTCAGCCATGCACCCTGAATTTTCATGTCGTTTTTTTTCCCTTTTCTGCTGAGAAAAGCCTGGAGGATGGGAGGAGATAGTTGCTGGAGTCTGAAGTGTGAAGTAAATAAGGCCCTGATTTAAAATGAACATTACATCTTATAGATTTGCCCAGCTGATAGCAAAATTACTGTTCCAGGAATCAAGGACGTGAAACTGCAGTCTTTATGTAGATATTTGTAGTGTGCCATACACATTATTGACACAAGCAGAGGGTTTGTGACCAGGCTCTTAGGCAAGCTTTGCACTATTTATCTTCCTAAATTCAATTTGCAAATATGCTGGGGGTGGGGGAACCAACTGAAAGTTTGTAAAATTATATGTAGTTGTCCACTGCACTTCATTATGTCAAGAAAATCAAATAATAGTGTTAAAAATATATAAATTTAATAAATAAATAAAATAAAAATAAGTGCAGAAATAGGGGGATGAGCCTGCTTTAAATCACAGGCCAGAGCATTTTCTTTAACATGAAACCATAAAAAGATGATACAAGTTTCTGACTAACTTCTTTCCTTCTTATTTTAAAAATTAACTTCCAAATGCTGTCCTTTGATGGACAGCTAAAACTCACATAACATACTCAGCCTGAAACTCCTGAAAACAATTAGAAGGATTGTCTCCTATTATGTCTCTTTGATCAAAGAGATTAGTGAAATGCCTAGTGGCTACCTTTCACTCATCACCCTGCCAGTATATAGTTGTTAGTAAAGATGCACAGTAAACATCTGCAGATTCCTCACTGTCCTGTGAAGTGCATGTATATGGGAAATTCATTAATTTTAATTCTGTTAACTACAGACTATGGTTACCTATTTCAACCAATACAATCTTCAGATGTTTCAGTTTTTAAAAAACCTTCTGTTGGCTTGTAATTTTTAAAATTCTTCATTATTTTAAAATAAGCACTTACAGAAAGTAGACAGCAGCAAATAGGATCTCAGAAGAGGATACTGCCCTTGCCCAAATTTATGACTTCTTTTTCTGGTTTATTATTTAAGTGGCAGGCTCCTGATGTGGAAGTGAAGCAAGACAAGGGAGAAGGTGGTTCTAGCTTCAAAAAGAACAATAATCTGCATTGGATTGACATATACAAAAGTTAAACTTTCTTTCAAGTTGGTCTTGTTTGACATGATGCACATGCAGTTCCCTGGTAACAACGTGTAAGTGGCCATCTATAGATTTAGATATGTAGACATTTGTTTGCTATAGAAAAAGAACATTTTGGGAATTCTTCATGCTCCCCCACCCAAGAATTAACTAACCAGTTCTAACCCTGCTTAGTTTTCTGTATCAGCAAAGGTTGATTAGGTGGATAATCAGCAGGATATAAATTTGTCGTATGTTATTTCTTCAGAACTAGTGTAATTCCAATTCAGATTTTGATTCAATAAAAAATACAGTACAATTATCTGCCTAAGATTGCTCAAACTATGTACTACAGCATTACAATACTGCATTATACTATATAGTCATTGTACTTTTGATGAAACTGATGATTTTTTTAATTAAGCTTTTCTAAAATGAAATTGGCATTTGTAATGTGGAATAAACTATCTAATTTTAAACTGGTTGACAGCTGTCATGAAGGAAGCTAAATTTGGTTACGTGGGACAAAATATTACATCAGAATATTTGTGTTCTGAGTTTGACTAGTTTTTGCGTATTTTTGTAATGAGAGTGCAAAGAAGGGATTAAAAGTGGCTGGACACAGGGCATTAAATCTAGACCAAGAAATTTGGGATTGAAAGCTTGACTCACTCGTGGTGATCACTGACTTACTTTATTTCATTATTCTTCAAAGTCTTTTCTATGTCTTCAAAGTTTTGTGAAGCTGACCTGGAAAAAGGCCACGTACATTAGCGAATACCTGCTTGAAAGAAGTTTGGGAAATCAACATAATCAATTAAATTGAATTTAATCAAATAAGCATTATTGACTGGTGGAATTTCATACTGATAACTTTATAATTTCCTGATTTTCTCTTTTGGGTATATTCCACTTTAATATTGTTGGTGTTCCTAAACAGTGGTATTCCTTTTGAATTATTATCCTAATTCCCTCATCCATCAGGCCACAGAGCATTTTGGTGTTGAAAAGCAGCTTATAAAAAATTCAGTCCAATTGATGTCTACACAGTGGTGAAATGCACTGAGTACGGAGGACTTATTCTTAGGTATATAGTTTCGAAGCTATTATTACCTATGAGTAAATTAATTAAAACAATATGGGGTTTATTTTCAAGCAGACACAAATAGGATTGTTCTGTAAAGGGTGCTAAAGAATATGTTATGCAAAACCTCTCTTTAGATGGCACTATTCTTATGCAAACCTTTTTATCAAAAATAAATGAATTAGGCATTTGTTGTCTTCTAGACTGAGGGTGTCAGACTAGGTGTTTATTTAAACTAATTTACTGTGGAAAAACAGACTAGGTGTTTATTTAAACTAATTTACTGTGGAATTTCAACAAAAACTGCTATCTCACAAGCCGCTAATTGTCCTAAAACATAAAAAGTTTTTTTTAATCTTTTAAATTTGAAGTGCATACTTTTATCTGCTTTTTATCTTTCAACAAAAAATTTTCCAACAAAATTTTGAGAATAAATTCTACACAAGGTCTTGGAAATCTGAATATCTGTCAGCTGGTCAAGAGAAATCTGAGTTAAATAGGATTTTCCACAGAGAAAGAAGCTACCAAAAGAATATCAAGTTAAAAAATTGAGTGGATCCAATGAAAGAGTTGCAATGGGAAAACAATCCCAGGGGAAAAATAATATTCCAGTGCATCTCTGTGGGAGAAGCAGACAGGTAGCATCCTGGAATGTTGGAGATAGTTCCATTGTAGGCCCTCTCCCTCCTTACTACATGATCCAGAGTGCAATGTACATATTTCACTCTGTGGTTCCTTGTGTACACCATAACAAGTATGAGGGAAGAGCAGAAACCACACCCACATGGAACACATTACTTTGTCCTCAGAAGAAAATACAAACATTTTTTATAATCTGTGCTGGTAAAGAAGTTGGAAAGAATTCCAGAAGCCCTGGGCTGAATGCTTTCCTTATCATGTTTGAATTGTATAGTTCTTGGATATAAGTAGCATTTCTTATGAACTTCATTGTGTTCACTCATGCCATTATTACTGTTTCATGTTATTTGCACTTCTAGCTTTTCACTGTCATGAAGTTTGGGATTTTTATTTTTAATCCATCAGTTTCAGATTACTTTAGCCTATATATTAATTGAAATGCTGGAAGAACATAACAGATGATTTAAGTGAGTGAAAGTTCTCCACTTCCCTTCCTTCCAGCTCTTAAAGCCTGCTTAACAGGCTTCACTGCTTCTCAGCCTCAAAGGTTGGCAACCTCTTTGCTTAAGTGGAAACAGCCTAATCCATTGCAGAAGGTGTGTTACGGATTTGCAAAACAAAAATTCTCTCATCTCCTCTATCTGATAAGCTTCTGGTTCATTTCCAGTATCACTCTTTCTTTCTTCCTCTCTTCCTGTCCTCATCTTCTTGTTTGAAGATGACAAAATAATTGAAGAGATCATATGCTGGGTTTCTTGCTACTGAAGTCATCCTTGATTATTCAATCTTCCAAGATCTTCCCATTAGGAAGGCAACTTCTGATCTGTAAATTATGTCATTCCAGTACTTATAACAAAATAAAACATAAAATTGTCAATTACACATGGACTTCTTTAATGATTCACTGGACTATCTATTTTTATTTATTTATTTATATGATTGTACCATTAGTACAATCTGGAATATTTTGGCAAGGCATCAGTAGTAACAGTGGAGTTGTAAGGGGTAATAAATGTAGGAAATCAGAAATGCAAAAGGACACGTGAAACAGATGCAGGCTAGTGCAAAGCTTGTTCACACAAGAATAAGACCAAAGTTCCACCATAACTTTCAGAGATTCCTGCATTTAAATTATTTAATTATTATGGTATTCTGAAATTAGTTGTTTTGTTTAAAATAATAGTCTCTTTTTACTCTTCTTAGGACTTTATTGAAAAAATAGAAACTACTATAGGATTGTAGCTACAGGAATGAACTAGGTAAGGAAAGAACCAATCCAAATATCCTGTCAGTGAAGGAATGGCATGACTATATCTTAGCCAGATTTATTTCACAAGGTTGATGTGGAGCTGAAGCATATAGGATTATGGTGGAAGCAATCAGGCAGATGCAAAGCACACACTGAAGATAATATCATTAACCAGTTTCACTATGAAACACTGCTTCCCTGGATACCAGGGATGTCTGCCTGCCTGCCTGCCTACTGTCTCTCTGTCTCTCTCTCTGTCTCTCTCATTTATATAGCTACCCATCTCCCAGAAAGTGAGCTTGTACACAAATTGAGCATGAGTTGATTCACCCCAAGACAAATTATAGCCAATCTGCATAGACCACTATGCAACAATTAATGATATGGTCAGAGTATCAAACATAATCCATGTTCTATATTTTATTAACACTATGTGCTTACAGAGAAGCACATAGTAGATGTGAAAATGGCTCATACTATATGTATATGTTTTGTCCATGTAAAACAGTCTTAGGGTTACATGGGTAAAACAGTGTGCATGGAGTTTTTGGTTTGGGTTTGTAAAATTTCTGATGTACTTTTCTGTGTGAGTATTCCTGAAAGACTGATAGGTACTTAAAAGATCAACTACTGAATGTCACTAAAAGAGTGAAGGAAAGATGCAACATGGAAACAAGACTGAAAAAATAGCTTGTGTGGAAAATGAAATTCAGTATCATGATGACTATTTGCACACAATGAACATGAATTTGAGCAAACTCTGGGAGACGGTGGAGGACAGGGAGGCCTGGCATACTGTGGTCCATGTAGTCACAAAGAGTCAGACACTACTTAGTGACTGAATAACAACAACAAACAAAACTTTAAAACAAAAATTACCTAATAAAACATATTTCCTTATATCCTAGGGGAAATCCTACAATAAAGTGATAGTGAAGATAAAATTGGACAGACTCCTTACCAATTCCACACATCAGCACTGTTGTATGATGCAATTCTACACATCACCCTGCTGTATGATGCATAAACGTGCTTGAATGATGTTCTCCGCAGTGTAATACAAATATATGGATATTCCTTTGCATCACAGTGAGATGGAAATCCTAGACTCTAGAGGTAGACCACTGGTATGCTTCAGATATTTTAAATCAGAACTTCCCAATCCCTTATAGTTGAACATGCTGGCTGGAGCCAATGGGAGTTATTGTTTATCTGTATCCCTCCTTTATTATTTTACAAACAACTCAAGGTGCCGAGTATGTTAATACACCTTCCTTCTCTTATTTTCCCCCAACAGCAATCCTGTGAGGTGAGAGAGAATGACTGGCCAAAGTCACCTAGCTGGCTTTCATTGCTAAGGTTGGATTAGAATTTACATCCTCCTGGTGCTAGTCTGTTATCCTATCCACTAGACCAAACCTGCTTCTCTTTAGAATTTTAGTTGAAGTCTAAAACATCTGGAAAGTACCAGATTGCTTAGTCCTGGTATACATACTTATTTTGGAGTGAAGTTTATAGATTATGGTAGGATAGATCAGTGATTTAAAGAGATTGTTCATCTTTTCAGAGGCCATATTTTAGCTGGGAAGTGGCTAAAGGATCATCTAATTCAACTCTGATAAAGTTTTGACTTTCCACTACAATTGCAATTGGTGGGAACATCTAGCTAATTTTTGGTGATCATAAAAAAAAAGTTAAGCAGGATCAGGACTGATTAATACTTGGACAGGAAAGCATTGGTGATTCCAGATGGAGTAGTTAACAAAGACCCCGTTTGGCAAAGCACTACTGTATTGTTGCCAAGGCAAGTTACCAGAAGACAAGCCGGACTTCAGGGAATCTTTACCTCCCAAGATTCTGTAAATCACATTTGCAGAAATACAAGAAAATAAATGCAAGTCAATTGGGGATGAGACATCATTTTGATTCACTGGTGAAAGAAATATAGATGAACAGTGCCAAAGAAGAGGATTAGTGAGGAAGTATCTGTGTTAACTACCTTTAACATGGATGTTATAATGGAGCATTGAATATCTGTGCTGTGGATACAGGCTGTCATTTGCATTGGTATACAGAAAATTCTAATGACAAACTCTCTAACTAGGGCTAGTGAACGCTCAAAAGCAATGTGTTTAATCCTGCTCTGTTTTGTTTCTTGTGAAAGTGTTTTTCTTTTGCCTCATTATTAATAATATTGTATTTAGACATTTGCAAAGATGGAATGGAAGAAAGTTTGTGGTCACTTTCATGAGGTACATGAAATGAGGTAGCCTAGAATATATCTCTCATTTACACAAAAATTTACTCATATTCATGAGGTAGCCTAGAATATATCTCTCATTTACACAAAAATTTACTTGTATTCACAGCAGCAGAACCTCTGTTCTTACCACTTTATTTCCTACATATAGCATTGTATGAATTATGCAAAATATTTTGCAGAGGAACAACATTTTCTGTGCGTATTAACTCTTAACATTCAGGCTTTATTTCTACAGCATTTGAAGATTATGTATGCAGAGTAGATCTTAATTCCCAGTTTTTGTTTTCCAGCATTTCAAAGGGTGATCCTGTAACCAAGTTCTGGGGTGATCTTAAAAGAACATATGATCAAATCCATTGTAGGATTTGTTGCTGATTTAAAAATGCAAAAATAGAGTCTATACCACTTTTAGAATAAAAGAAAGAGATTATTTAGCTATCATTTGTTTAAAAAGGTAAATAGGATGTTTTCTTCCTCCTTTACTACAAATTTTGTTCCACTGTTTCTGTACTTCGGTGACTGAATAAACTTCTGCATTTCAATCCAAGTGTGGGGGATGCGTTTGATGTGATGTGTCCATTTTCCTTTTTTGCAAGTTAATTTGCAGAAGGGTAGAAGGCTGAAGGTTATTTTATTTATTCGGCTCACTGATAAATCTTTATTAGTATGTTTCAAAGAATAGTGAGCATGATGAGTA
>JANHZU010003195.1:427847-441395 GCA_032468055.1 Acrochordus granulatus
CAGTATGGTTGAACCTCTGGCAGAGCTCTCATCTTCATTAGAGCACACAAGCCCCCCATCCACAGCAAGGTGGTGCCTCACTGGGGGGAAACTTGTGAGAGTGTTTTTCTTTAATATGTCTGAAATGTTGCAGAAGTACCTAAATATTTTTTTCTCAGATAATACATTATTCTTCAAATTCCTCTGCTTGAATATTTATGAAAGGGATTATTTCAACAACAAATAAAATTATACATAGAACCTATCAAGAATGTCCTTTATCATCTCTAATTTTCAATGCAGTATTAGAACTATTGATTTTCCTAATACACTTTTCTTATTAGCTAACAGGAATCTAGGTAGGTATGTCTGAATATAAATTGTTGCTATATATTAATAGTATTTTGGATTGTTTTTCAATCACCCCCTCCTAAATCTCTACCTAAATTTGTAACATAGATTGGGTAAATGCATTATTTTTTTTCTAATAATCCATGTGATAGAAATATGCTGTATTTGGATGATTGCTCTAATAAATGTATATAATTCTTACATTATATTAATATTAGTTAAATGCATGTATATCACACAATCTTTAAAAGTGGGGTGTCAGAATAATGGCATTCGTTTATTGCTAGAATATCAATACTAGCAGAAATACTTCCTTTTCTTAGACCGTTCATGGTGTTGCTCTAAATTTCCGATAACCAGGCAAGACACAACTCCCACTCCGAGATTTAAAAGGACATGTATGGCAAATAATCTTGCAAGGATTATATTTCATTCTTTGCAGTAAGATAAAATATTTTAGATAAATACTTTTTAAGATCTTTCATCAGATAAGGAAAAGTCTTATTTTGAATGTCTTCAAATTTGAAAGAATCTAGTACAAAATATGAAGTATCTAGAGACTGCCAGTTCATTTGGTTTAGACTCCTTGAACTGCCCATCTTTATTAAAGGAAGGCCTTTTAATATTATTTGTTTAATTGGAGCTCATTGAAAAGTAAGTGTAAGAATGAGTCTTGATGAATGGAAGTGGAATCCTAAGCAGTATATAATGGAAGAGAAAAGGAAAGGAAAAAGGAAAAGAAAAAAAGAGAAGGGGTCTCCATTTATTCTGATACCATCCAAAGATAGCCTCAAGTTGTATAAAATCTTATAGGCCCATTATTTTGCAGGGAAGTGAGATGACTGTAATTACCCAAGCAAACAGAGGCTGCAAAAATATTGGCAGTGGAGTCAGCAAATGTCATCCTGGTATTGCTTTTCCCAGTCTAAGGATACATGGAAAGCCTTTAAGTCCAATATTAGGGACAGTGACCAGTTGAAAGTTATCGTATCACCTTAATGATCAGAGTGAACCCAAATTTCCCTGTTTCCAGTCTTAACACCTTAACTGTTATGTACTGGCTCATATCGGTAAGACATTTTTAATGAGAATAGTTAAATTTTATTTTAAAAAAGGTAAAGGTTTCCCCTAGGAAGAAACTCTAGGGGGCAGCGTTCATCTCTGTTTCTAACCCAAAGAGCCAGCATTCGACCAGGGATGCTTTTGTGGTCATGTGGCTGGCATGGTACCTGTGTATCTACTTGCATTCTTACATGCTTTTGAACTGCTAGGTTGGCAGGAGCTGGAGCAAGTAACAGGAGCTCACCCCGTTACATGGTGCTTGGCTTTTGAACTCAGGCTGCCAACAAGTACAGTATCTTAACCACTCAGCCACCACATCTCCCTAATTTTGTTTTGTGGAGTTTATTTTGGAATGAATGAAAATGGTAAGAAACAGAGTCCAAGAATGGCCCTCACTCAGGGCATTCTCAAGCCAAGCTTGCAGTCTCCACCTGATTAAACTGCCCTTTACTCAAGATTTAAGAGATGGATAATGAATACTCTAAGTAAGTATTGAATCAGTTTGCTTAGTTCAAAATACTAAGGTATTTTACATATAAAATACATGTATAATACATGAGGCCATGCACTGCATTTGCAGTCTGTTCTAGCTCACTTTATTTTGTTTTTGCTTTCCCTGATATTTATCTTGCTATCTTTCTTTCAGTGTGACTTATTTAAAAATAAAAAGATGATCCTGAGACATTCATTCTGTGTTCATCAACATAACTCTTTTTAAACGTTATCTTTGCAGCTGGTATAAATATAAAAGTACTAAGGAATTTTCCAAAAGACATACTTGAAATCATAAACACATGTGTAGTAAATTTATACTGTACTTCTAAGAACCAATATAATGCAGAATTTTGTATATTCTTAGACCATTGCTGTATCATCTCTTCCCTTAATAATTAGGAAAGAAACAGTTTCTTGCTAGAGAAACCAAATGAATTCTGGTGCGACTTAGAAAAAAAAAAAGAAGAAGTGATATTTGTTATATCAGGACTGAGTAGAATCTATAGCCAACAGGATCAAATTCCATTCTGAGCTGCTTCTCTAAATTCCATCATTTAATCAGTAAAAATTGAAGTGTGTGTGTACAGGACTCAGGAACAAATACATTTCATTGTCACGAATACAGATCTGGACCTGATTAACCAGGGCTGTAGGGGAATGGAATTTTGGAAAATGTGGGGTCATCCAATTAAACACATTCCTTCTCTTCATGATTATATCTTTAAGACAATAGGAATTTAGGTATTTCAAAGAATAAATTATATTTTGTATGCATGTCTGTCCTCTAAGACTGTATTAAACCAAAATTTGTTTCAAAATTTAAATTCAAAATTAAGTCTGTGTTTATAATTAAAATCATTTTATGAACTGAATGCAACACAATCCTGGATTTCCATCCCAATGAAATGTCATTTTTCAGTGCTCATTGTTATATTTTCAATACTTTTTTTTCTTTTTCAGTTTGCATTTCCACTTTGCACAATGGATACGAGCTCATACTCAAGTTCAGTTTACTATTATCAGTTTCGCAAACTTTAGTATTCATTTGGTTACTTACATGCTTCAGTGAACTAGTTTTGTGCCACTGACACATTTTTTGAACCATCTGACCAGCAGTGAATGGGATGAGGCTATGGTATATGCTTGTGGACTGCTGATGGTCCACAGACCACAGTTTCTATTGAATTAATGAATTAAACTAAAGTGACTCTCATGTGCACGTACTGATTCTTATCTTCTTTATCACTGTTACGAGAGAACTTTACTCTCCTTCCTATCTTATTCCTAACCTAAAAACAGAGTTTGCTGTACAATAAAGCAAGAATATTGTTGCTATTGTCATTATAATTGTTTAATACAGACTTTAATGAGAATTTAAAGCTTCTCTACCTTTACAAGTTTCTGTTACGTTCCAAGAGAAGATATCATGAATGTCTCTTGCTGGGATTGTTCAGTTTGGAAAGGAAAACAAGAAGATTTTAGAATGATGAAAAGACATGGAACAGAGAATTGCAATTCCATTTATAGTACCTGCTTTCACTTTCAGCAATAAAATAACACCAAAAGAAATGAAAAAGAAAAAAAATCCTTGTGCATATTATATATTAATCTTTATACCCTGAAAAATAGAAACCTTTGTCAGAGGAAGAAAATGTTGAGACATTGCAAAGCAGATTTATTTCTACTTATGACAGTAAAAAAAAGATTCCCCCTTTCAGTCATGTCTGACTTGAGGGAATGGTGCTCATCTCCGATTCACAGTCAAGGGATCTTACATACATGGGGTCAAGCTATTTGAAGGCCCCATTCTCCCCTATTACATCCACCCAGCCCACCAAGACAGAAAAGCAGGGCATGTTACAGGTCATATCAATTAAGGATGTACATCTGGTGGAACCACAAAAAAGATTCTTGGTGGTGGCTCCTTCTTTATGGAACATCATTTCTCTGAAGTTGGTTTCCACCCTGTTGCTTTTCCAAAAGGTCCTAAAAACATGGTTTTATCAGTGGGCCTGGTGACCATGAATGAAGATAATCAAGTCACTGGTTTGATTATGTTGTAACTAGCATAGGGTGTGTGTTTTTTTTTAAAAAAATTGGAGTTTATTATATGGTGGATTATTTTTAAATTTTGTAGTTACCCAGAGTCACCTACAGTATGGGCAAGTTGGGCAGCTGTATACATTTGTTTAATTACTAATAAATTTGGATGTTCCTAATTCTTTGTTTACTTTTTCTCTGCTTTCATGAGGACTACTCATTGCACAAATATACACATAGACACATCTAACTAAACACACTATTGGAGGAGGAAAGAAGGACCAGATTTCAAGAATAAAATCCTATGTGTGCTACTAAAGTGTTTGGGGTGCTCAGATACACATCCTCCATGATATTATCTTTATATTTAAGGACAACTGACACATATGGTTTTCCTCTTCCACTTAATGTTTTGCTCTCCAGTAAATCCACATAGAAAGGGTTTCTTCCTCTCTAGAGTCCCAAATGAAAGGCTTTTCTTGTCTGATTGTGGGCTTGTTTGCCAAGAAACAAATTTGCACTGAAGAACATCACTTTATTTATGGGACACAGATGTCATGGAGGTCCATCCTCTTCTCAAGCTTTTTTTTTTTTTTGAAAAGTGTCAGGCTGACCTAACCCAGAAGAGTTCATATGATCAAGGCAAACTTGGCCAAGAAGCAAAACCTTTAACCAAAACATTCCTTTGGTTTGTTTGAACTTCTCTATAGTTTGTTCAGATTTCTTCTTGTCAGTAAAGTTAGCAGTGGATAACTCATTAGTGTTTTTAGACAAAATCCTCATTTTATTGATCTTCTAATTAGATGACAACATAAATGCAAGCTTTTCTATTCTTTTATTTTTCCTCTTGCCTTTGAATGTCTTTGGAGATAAATGCTGAAGTGCTGAATAAAAAAAGATAACTTAAAAAAAATGCCCGTATTTTCTCTTTTCAAAGCCACATTAGGATTGTTAATAATGGCTCCTTTATAAGCTAAATTTTATTCCATTTAACAGAAAAAAGATATGTCAAAGGGGAAAAATTACAACCATTTTGAGTACAATAGACTTTTATTTTTCCATATTTAAACAATGGAGAAAAGTTTCATTCTTTTTTTTAATCCACATATTTCCTAATTTAGAATATAATTAAGAATGTCCTTTATATAAATATTTCCTTGCTAAATCAGTTTTGCTTTAATAATGAAATAAGATGAGGCAAAAGGAAGAAATGGATGGTGGGAAGGTAAATATTAGGTACAGTATTTTTAAACCTACTTTAGGGACAAATGTAGTTGATTAGCCATTATTGAATAGAATTAGATGAAGACAAAACCTAAAATAATACTTTTATCATATGAGGATGAAACTAAATTGATCTAATTGTATATTTTATTTCTAAGATTCTTCAATTTTCCTACAACTAGCAGTTTTTAAGTGATTTACAATTAAAAAAGTACAATCCACAGTTTGTAAAAACCAACGCTACTTGAAATTTTAGGGCAGGGTGCTGTTAGAATGGCAATGATGCAGTGTCTTTAGAGCGATGATATTTTTAATATTTCAGATTGTCAACTCCTTGTCTGAGACAGATAAAACCTGCTTCATCTGGGTATGATTGCTAGTGCTTCTCGTTAGCAGGAATGCCAGATAATATTTTAGCAACTACCTTCATTAATGAACTGGGCCTACAATATGCACAGCATATGTTATCTACATGTGATTTAAGAATCATAGTAACAATTTCATTAAGAGAACATGATGAAGTATAAGATTTTGATTTTTTTCTTCCATTTAATCATGTCTCATTCTCAGGGACTGCCTGGACAAGTCTCTGCAGTTTTCTTGGCAACAGTATTCAGTATTGGTTTGCCATTACCCCCTTCCTAGAGCTGAGAGAAAATGACTGGCTCAAGGTCACCCCAGCTGGCTTTTTGCCCAAAGTGAGACCCAATTTCTAACTTTGTTTTAACCACTGTACCAAACTGGCTCTCAAGATTCAGATATATTAGTGTAAATTAAGAAGTTTAGGGACCAAAATTTTGGGTGCTTTTTTTCTGGCCTTGGCATTTTATTGTTCCTTGTGTTGTTAGATTATTTGTTAAAATAAATTCTGCTGCAATTTAGTTAAATGCAAAGAAAACCCTTGGTATCATTTATAAGCAATATGCATTTCTATTTTTTCAAAATTTTGTAAATCCAATTTTTAAAATGTATACTAATTTTTAAAATTCTCAAAAATAGACAAGGAGAAAACAATATTAATGGAATGTTATCTAACATAGTTTATTCATTTCCAATAAATGCAGCTCAGCAAGGTTTGATTTTTTTCATCTTTTCTTTCCTTTATTGTTTGATTTGTATTTGATACTTTTAGGATGTGCTAAGGTAATACACAAAGTCATAATGTGACACATGACAAAATTTGAATTAAATTAAGTGATTGAAATTAACTTTCCCTGGAGAGAGGGTGGAACTTATATTAGTCAGAGAGTAGTGAGAGATCTCTCCACCATGCACCTTTTTACTCCAGAAGTTAAAAAGTTTCACTTGTCCTCGGAAAAGTTGGGTTTAGTGTGCCTGGCATGACACATCTTTATTCTGGGAGGGGAGCTTGTCTTAAAGGCAATCTAAAGGCAGCATGCCAGAATACTCTCTTGGCATAAGTCACCAGTGCTCAGGTGGAGCTGAGGAGTCTTTATTAACCCCTCTAAATTTGTCCTCAACTTTTCCCCAAATATCTGGCAGTGATGAATTCACCAGTGACAGAAGTTTACAGCCTGTTTGTTAGCTAAATTAAATGGAGTTGCTGACAGAATTACATGTCCTCCATAAGTTTATTACTTTGTCAAGCCTTAAGCAATCCTTGCCTTTGGAGCCGTTACCAATGCAATCAATTTACAGTTTACATCATCTTTTTCTTTGTCCACAAAAAAACATTTCAACATGCACTCATCCCATTTAATTAATTTGTTGATAAATACAGTAACAGTTGCAATTGTGGCATAGTGTCACACAGATATTGGTGCTTCTGAAAGGAGGGACCAACCTTAAACATGAATCCATCAAAGGGGAAAGATTTCACAGATCCTGCAGAGAATTATTTGTCAGAGGTCTCAATTTTACACCATTTTCACTGTAAAATTTTAACTAGTCTTTTCTCAGGAGATTACCTTCTCCTACCTCTTAAAAGTTCCTCAAAATACAACCCCCAAAATAAATACCTTTTTAGCATTGTCTACCTGCCATTTCTACTTTTCTTCTACAAAACTAAGTCAGTTATATAATATTAGCGTAGTCCAAAAACCCATCCCTCAAACATTTTCACATAAGTTGCTGACTCATGGCAACTGGACTTCTTTTCTTTTTGTTCAAGATGTTTTGCTGCTTATCCAAGCAGCTTTTTCAGCAGCGAAACATCTCAAATCAAAAAGAAAAGAAGTCCAGTTGTCATGACTCAACCTCCAAGTAATTCTATCCAGATGACTGAGATTCTTCATCAACATGTTGTCATGCACTTTGGGAAAGAAACCCAGAAGGTGGTGAAGAAATATGAAAATTTTCACATAAACTCATTAATCTTTGGTTAAGAAGATTCCACACACCCCCATCCTTTAAAGTTTGACAACATGTGCCCCAAGTGTGTTCCATTCTGATCTTTGTCCTGTTCCCATCCCCACTTGGTTTACCACCTGTCTTCGCCCAAAGCCACAGTACCATAAACCACAGGGTTTAGTTTATAGTCAGTTACTCACTCTCTTTTGCAACCTGTCTTGGTCAACTGCTGAGTTTCCGATATAGGGATTTCAAATATTCAGCATTCAATTGAGCCACTTAAACAGAGCCCTGACTCTCCTGGCACTATCCCAACCTCGATAACTTCAGGTATCTATGATCAAAGAATTGGTGGACTTAATAAAAAACATGATCTGGGCCAGCATACTCAACCCTCTGATCAAAGGGACTGGGAAGTTAGCAAACCTCACATCAAACTGACATCAAACTGTAAGTTGATGTTTCTTTTAGAGATTTCCAAGATGGGTATTACAATGTTGAATCCAGCACCATCAAACCACTAATCCTGGAACAATGGATGTGGTGTATATAGCTGTGACCAGAGCTGAGAACCAGGCAAAGCTGTTAGACAAGTCCTCTCTAGATGCCAAAATTGTTGTTCCAGAAAACATTAGGTTCATTGCACACAGCATGCAAAACCAATTAAACATGTGAGAGAGGAAATCTCTTTAATTGTTTTATTCTGTAAAGAAGAAGGGCACTTGGAAATCTTGTTTCCAAATCAATACAAGAGTTCATTCTAAAGCAGGATTCCTCAGGCTGGTTGAGGAATTGTGGGAGGTGAAATCCACATATCTTAAAGTTGCCAAGGTTGAACACCCTTGTTCTAAAGCATTGGATTTTAAACAGCTACAATAAAAAAATTGTACATTAACAAATATCATTTCATTGGCAAGCACAGAAAAAAAAAACACCCAAAAGGTGAACATTATTTTTACTAATAAGCTGGTTAGTAGATACCTTATTTATTCCAAGTGTGAGTGCAGCACAGTTGACTTCTGCCCGATTCTATTCTATGGGGGAGATTTCTGATGCCTTTTATGGTTTTTAACTTTCACTGATCAAACTTTCGGATACATAATTTTTGCTGATAAAGTACACTTTCAGGGGAAATAAATTTGACAACCCAGGAAAGTCAATCTGGGGCCACGTGTAATATTCCTTTCATTTTACATCTCCCCATTCTATCACACTCTCTGTATCAAATCTATATTTTGTATATCCATCACTAATGTTAATTTATTATTCAATTTATATCCCTCAAAGCATAGTTTTACATAGTGCACATAGTTCTCCCAACTCCTCACAACAAAGTCCTATGAGATATATTGCCCTGAGGCACAGTGGCTGATTAAAAGTCACCCAACTCAGGATGGAATAGAACCTGAATCTCACCACTAGTTCATCACCCTTGCTATTATACCACACAGGTTGTCATCAAAACTGTTTGCCAGTTTTGCATTGGTTCAGTGTTAGGAACAAGGCGAAAGATGACACAGTGAGATCCAATAGTCAATTTTTTTTGTTTGCTTAATAAAGGTAAGTTAAGTAAATTGTCTGTTTACCTAATAGACAAAATTCATCAGACTAAAACTATAACCTTCTAACTTAGTAGATATACCCTGGGAGATTCTAGAGTGTAGCTACACTAACATTTTCTTCCCCATCCATTTCAGGACTACACAGTCTCTTGTCTTGGACTATGGAATATGCTGCCTCTATGGAATATGCTGCCTCCTCCCTGGGAAGCTGCAGTACTGTCACCAATATTACCACACCCTCTCCTCCAGCTGCACATTCCAACACAGGCTGGTTAGTAATGAAGATATCTTTAAAGCCTGGTGTGACTCACTAACTGGAGACCAGATTTATTTGACAATGAGTCAAACAGCATATTCAATAAGTAAATAAGTAAAATATCTTTAAGAGCAAATTGAATCTGTTTGATCACCCAAACTGATCTGGAACATATGGCTTGCTATAGATCCCACCCCTTCTTTATTCTTCTTTTCTTTAGTCAAGAAAACATGGCTTTTCGGGGAGATATCCAGGAAAAAATAAAGGTCAAGCTATCACAAAGGGACACACACCTAATTGACTGAATTATAAATGATGGCTTTGTTTCTAATCCTAATTAGAATAATGAATTCTATAAATACATTAAAGTGATGTATTTATAGAATACATTACTTTAATGTATTCTATAATTATAAAATAATAATTATTAGTTTATAATAATGTATAAAGTATATACATCAAAATAATAGCAAGAAAATTACAAGTAAATAAATACATCTAGTTTGCTTAAATCTCTCTTTAATGTAAGTTGGAATTAAATGTAATTAATCAAATAACTGCATGTGATTACCCTATGCATTTGTTTTCTAGTCCTCTTTAGTAAAAAAATGAATTTGGTGTCAACTTTTGGAATGGCGTTTGAAACAGCAGTGAAGGTTTAATAGAATGATGGTTGCTGTATCCCTTTCTGAGGCCTCAGATCAAACTACCTTAATATAACATATGGAAATAAGGGGTTGATGCGGATTGCTAGGCTGAAGAAAATGGAAGAAGCAGACTTGGCACTGTAACATTATAATTTAAAGTTATGGCAAGGGGAGCAGAATAATGGCCAATCCAAGCATACTTTCTAAAAGCAATCATAAATAAAAATGTAAAGTGTAGCCATTTGCAAAATCAGACCTTGTACTGTTTAATGTTTTGTTGACATAGCTGTAGCAGAGAGGATTTATAAATTCCATTTATTTTACAACAGAAAATATTTGTGGTGAAGAAAGAAGGGTTGACTGAACTAAAAGTGCAGTAACATCCTTCTGGAAGGAAATATGTCTCTTGGATCTGGATTATCAATCCATTTTTAAGGAAATGTTTTCTTCCTTCATAATAATTACTAATTTAAATAACATTAACTTATGTATCATGAGTTAATTTCTTTAGAAGAATGTAACACTAATTTGGAGCATTTGATGTTAGTCTTATGGAAGTATTAAACCTTCTTTGAACTTGGAATCCTATACATTTTAGAGAGGCAGCCTTAATTTATGGCACTTTATTCAGTGTTTCCATTATATCTTCCTTTTTTCCTATGGGTTTTATAACTTGGCTATCAAAGTTTATTCTAGACTGAAATCTGGCAACTTTCTTCTCGTCCCAAAGGGATGTAGAAGACTGACATCCAGAAAGTGTTACACATCAGTAATAGAGAATGGTGACTGAGGCTCCCATAGGTACCAGAAATACTTTCTCCTATAACAGTAAAAACAAAACTAAAATCTCCCTTGAGTCAAACTCTTAGTAACACCACGAGCAAATCCATATAATTTTCTTGGCAGCATTGTGGCAGTGGTTTGTCATTGACTTTTCTAGGATCTATTTTCAGCTTCCCAGTCTGGCCTCCACTTTGGATTTCCTGTTACTCTTTCATTCAATAATTAATTAGGTTTGATCCTGCTTAGTTTTTTAAATTTTGTATTATTTTTCAACAAAATAAAATAAAGTACAAAATATGATCATAAAAAAAAGATGGTAACAAAAAACAATATGACAAATAACAATAACAAAATATAAAATATAAATACACTCCCCAAAAAATATACAAAGAACCCTCCCCATCACTCTCAACCCAACTCTGATTGAATCTCTAACCATAAATCAGTATAAAAAGAAAAAAAATGTTTCCTTTTCTCAATCAGATCAAATTAATATACAGTACTAAAAACTTTCTACTATAACCACTCTTTATATGACTCAGACATGTCTCACATAGCAAATGTAAATCTTCTGAACTATAATAATTAAATCTTCAAAAACTATCAAGAATTATTATACTTAAAAGTATACTTAATGCGCAAAGTAAGTGAGTAATGTTAGGAGACTAAGCAGTGAATTGTAAAACAATTGCTATTATAATAAACATTTCCTTTCTGTAACTATATCTCTATATAGATATGCTCTATTTCTATGAAGAAGCATTGGGAATGTGCTGATGTCCTTCCAGCTGCAAGAAGATGAACTCTCAAGTTGAAAATCTATCTAAGATTGATGCTCTTATGCTTGTGTCACTGAAGAGGAGGTCCAGCTAGAGATCTGACATTTTGAAGAGTGTGCCAGGCTCGGAGAAATTGTGGGCAGGAAAAATGCAAGTTTGAGATACTGCAAAAAGGAATCAGTCCATAAGAATGGAATCAAGTGAATGTACAAGTGTTTTGCAATTTAATTTAGCCCTGTACCTGTCTAGATCATCTTGGAGAACAAATTTCCATCTGCCAATTGCCTGAACTTGTGACTGTCTACTGGACTGGACTTCTGATGTGTAAAGGTCTAAGATTTGTTCTGTGTTGGAACTGGTGATTCTGCATGTAAAACAGCATTGAATCAGATGCTAGCCCTGCTGGGATTGGAATGTACGAAACGTATATGGAAAATAGTGACTTGGTGGTCTACAAAGGACAAGCAATTCAAAGGAGAAGTGTCTTGGGGAAGACTATGGACTAGTACTTAAGCTGTAGATTTTAGATTGTTATGTTAGATGATATCCAGGACCTGGAAGAAGTGTGGCAGGAGAGGTATGTGAGGTGGGGTGGGGTGGGTGTGAAAAGAGAGCAGGCAGTGGGCCATATGGGAGGAATATAAGACCAGGGTACTGACAGGGAAGGCAAAGGCAATATTTGAACCTTAATTCCCCCCAGATTTCTTCAATATTCAACCTGGATGCCAGTTTACCAGATTCTTAATAACCCTGGTCTCTAGCTTTTACTGCTGAATGCCAACTTAGTTTGTAACAAGGCTGCCCTTGCAATAATCTTAACTGTAGATGAGGTAGCCCATCCAGGATTTATAACTGAAACCTTTGTGGGCCCATATGGTGATGTTTCCTTCTTGGGAATGTGCGTACCTTGGTTTCAAATGTGAACACTAGTTGTAAAACCAGGACAGGGAATGTTAGGTTGGAGTTATTATCTAGGAAGCCCTAATAATTTTCAGGGCAGAGCCAGTTGTGAAACCTGTGATTGAAGGTGGGCTCTAGGGAGTAGTTGGATTTGTACATCAGTTGTCCTGGAACAGTGGCATCCCTGACTGAACTGCTTCACTCTATTGCCAAATGGTAGTAAAGTCTCCAAGACTGATAGTTCTTGGAGACTTTAACCTGCCCTCATGTGTTATAGAATTTGGAATAGCCACGTTTATGACCATAACAAAGGCCCAAGGCATAACGAAGGTCACACATTAGAGCTCACTTTTGTCAGTGATTGGGACATGATCTGAAGCTGCAGGGAATTATTATCAGTACTTTGTCATGATCAGATTACTCTCTGATTAGTTTGTGACTTACATTGTGGTGATAAGAGTAGCGAAAATGACTATGTTTCCTCTGCTATCATACCTTCACATCAGTGGATTGTTTAAAGTGACCTGTTTCTTGCTGGGGAGGGACGGGCCATAAGAACATCTAAGTTCTTTGTTGCTATGATGAATATTCTAGGTTTCTGATGGATGAAGTCATTTAAATCCCATCAACTAGGAAGCATTTGATTTTGTGACTTCAGAGGAAATGGATAGAGTTCTTGGGACGTTAACTTGTTTGTTAGATTTATGCCCAACTTGGTTATTTAAGGCTTCCATGTAGTGGTAAATTCATCCTTGAATGAAGGAGTGGAGCTAACTAGTTCAGAGAACAGTGTGATATGCATTCTGCTCAAGAGGTCATCACTGCATCCAATGCTTTTGGATAATTTTCATCCAGTCTCAGCCTTTCTTCTTTGAGAAAACTAAGATAGTTGGCTGGGAGGTTCAGAAAATTCTAAAAGTGGATTATTAGAAGTCATTGTAATAGGCTAATTAAACTGAAGATGGGTCCCATTATGACTTACTAACATTTTTGTTTCATGAACTGATTAATCATGTACATTAAACCAAGGATCAAGATAAAGATGAGGCACTTTTTAGATTTACATCTGAGGCGTTGCTCTCCTGGTGGGCTCCCCACGATATGCCGAATAGGGTTGAGGAAAGACACGACACGGTTCTCCTCGGGGTGAGCGAGCCCCG
>JANHZU010003195.1:467767-479073 GCA_032468055.1 Acrochordus granulatus
TCCTGGAGATTGAATTGGGAGTCTCCAGAGTTCTCTCTCTTGAATGCCTTTCACTTAATTTACGCTGTTTACACAGCAAGAAAGGAGAGCTCCGTTGGGAGATTTCCCACGTGAGCTGATCGCGCGGTGCTCATTGCAATTAGGAACATAGGCAGAACGCACTCACGTGTGCTGCTGCCCATATGGCAATGGAGTAAACTGCACGAGAGGAGAGTCAGCAGAACACCATGTGCTTGCTGCGTTAGCAGAACTCTTGCACGGGGTCTGCAACAATGGAGTCAAGCATGAGATAAGAGTCGGCAGAACTCTTGCACGGAGTTGCCTGAATGGGAAATACAGAGCGCATTTACTGATGATGCGCAAGGTTTGGCACGAAGTTTCCTCGTCTTGTGAGTTGCAGCTCATCTAGCGGAATATTTTTTGATTAAATTTTTCTCGTCCTGCAAGTTACTCATCTTGTGAGTTAATCGTCTTGTGAGGTACCACTGTAATGTAAAGCATAGCTACAGTTATAACTAAATACCCGAGATTCACAATCAATGAAGAAGAAGAAAAGCCAAACAGAACATCACAAAAATGGAAGATCAGGCTGGAAAAGAAGATCAGCTAGCTACAGTCAGATGCAAGCAAGTTAGAACAGATGAAAGAAAAGAAGCTGAAGAATAAGAATAAGAAGACCAGAGAATACCTGATCAAGAAACATCACCTAGAAACAAGGAAAATTAAGGAAGCACTGAAAAAAATAAAGCAGCAGATAACAGCTATAATCAAGAAGATCAGCAGATATGAATCTGGAATTGCACAGGAAAGGCAGAATCTCCAATTTCAGTCAATTCAGAAATGTTTCTACCAATCCATCTATGGAGAGAATGCAATGAACCAGTCAACACCTGACAAAGAAGAAACAGTTCTGGGCACAGCTATGGGATAACCCAAAGAAATACCATGTGAGTGCAATTTGGCTAAAACAGGTAGACAACAATAAAAAATGCTGAAATGAAAGAACTAATAATAACAGCAGAAATGGTGGAGAAAAAGGCAAAGAAGATCAAAGATTGATCAGCACCTGGTAAGATGAACTGCATGGTTTTTGGTTGAAACATCTGACTAGTCTACATCCACTCATTGCCAAGGAGTTTAAAAGGTACTGCAAGGAGGTAAAATTGAAGAGTTGCTAGCATCTGACAAAACCTACTTGATAATGGAAGATTCAGCAAAAGGGACAACACCAGCAAACTACAGGCTAATTACCTGCTTATTGATAAATTTCAAATTGCTGACTGGTGTAGTAGCTGATGTAGTCCAACAGCATCTAGTTGAAAACAAACTGTTTCCATCTGAACCGAAAGGAAAATGCCCAAACAATAAAGGAACAATTATTTGACAAGTTGATTCTGCAAAACTGCAAGAGAGGGAAGACCAACCTGAATGTAGCATGGAATGATTATAAGAAAGTATTTGGCTCTCTGCCACATGATTGGACAATCAAGTGCCAAGAAACAACAGAGGCCAGTGGAAACATCAGAAGCTTTGTGCAAAGGTCAAGAGCACAATGGAAGACATGGTTGCTGGTCAAAAGTTGATAGACTGGGAGAGGTTAATCAAGAGAGGAATCTTTCAACAAGACTCACTATCACCACTGCTATTTATCATTGCACTGACTCCTCTGTCAACCATGCTGAACAAGTCAGGCCATGGCTGTCAGACGTCAAAACATCTGCAGCATATCCCATCTCTTTTACATGAATGATTTGAAATTTTATGGAAAAACACTGTCTGAAATAGAATAACTCAACACTGTCCACATATATAGCCAAGACATTTCAATAGCATTGTTTTTAATATATTAAATGCCACCCTCACCATCAAAAGGAGAAAAATGGTAAAAACTCAAAGAATCAAGATTCCCTATGGAAATAACATGAAGAGTCTGGATGAAGACAATCATTACAACTATCTGGGCATCTTTCAAGCTGACAACATCAAGCACACTGAAGTCAAAAAAGAAAGTCAAAAGTGCATACATCACAAAAAGAAGATCTTAAAGTTCAAACACAGTAGAGGCAATTAACACCTGGGAAATTCTAGTCATCAGATACACAGCTGGAATAATGGACTGGACTGAAGCAGAACTAAAGGCCCTGGATAGGAAGACAAAAAATTAATGATAGTGAATCATGCCCT
The DNA here is from genome assembly GCA_032468055.1 of Acrochordus granulatus. Classification (NCBI taxonomy): domain Eukaryota; kingdom Metazoa; phylum Chordata; class Lepidosauria; order Squamata; family Acrochordidae; genus Acrochordus; species Acrochordus granulatus. The sequence continues at coordinate 469,952 of JANHZU010003195.1, forward strand.
TCATCCAGACAGCAATATTGACATACTCTATTTACCAAAAAAAAAAAAAAGATTGGTTTGGAATGTTCCAAGTACACCAGGTAAAAAGGACATTGGAAGAATACCTGAAGGACAGTGAAGAAGATGCACTAAAGCTAGTATACCAGGAAGACTCACTGACTACTGGAGAGATGAAATTGGCATACAAGGAAAACTGAATAAGGAATAGAAAAGACAAGGTAAGGCAAAGCATTACATGGCCAGTACACTAAAAAAAAATAGAAGGCAGAGCAGATAATAACAAGACCTGGCAATGGCTACCAGCAGGAAAAGTGAAGAAAGATACAGAAGGGTTAATTCTGGCTTCACAAGACCAAGTGTTAAAAACAAATGTGTACAAGGCTAAAATTGAGAATAGAACAAAAGACAGCAAATACCACCTCTGAAAAGAAGCTAAGAAACAGTGGACCACCTAGTTAGCTGCTGCAAGAAGATCACTCAGACTGACAACAAACATTGGCATGATAAAGCAGCAACAATAGTGCACTGGAAGATCTGCAAGAAATACCATTTTCCTGAAAGTAAGAACTGGCGGGATCATAAAATAAAGTAACAGATAATGAAGAAGCTACATTGCTCTGGGACTTCAGAATGCAAACAGACAGGCACCTGCCACATAACACTCAACACTCAGTTGTGGATAATAAAGACAAAAAGTCTGGATAGTAGACATGGCAGTACCTGGATAGAGCAGAAGAGAAGAGAAAGAACTGGGGAAAATGACAAAATACAAAGACTTGCAAATAGAGATACAACAACTGTGGCAAAAGAAAGTAAAGGTGGTACCAATAACAATAGGGGACTTGGTGCAATCCCAAAACAACTGGAGCACCACTTGAACACCAACGGCATTGACAAATTAATCATCGGTCAATTGCAAAAGGCAGCATTATTTGGAGCAGCTTACATTTTGTGATGATACCTTTAACAACATTGGTGAATCTGCCTATCTTGGGTCCTTGGGAAGGACTCAATAAGTGAACAAAAATAATAAATTTAAACTTCTGGCTGACTAAGGAAAAATATAGTAACATAATAGTTAAATAATTTTCTCCCTCCTCCTTATTCCTCTTATTCTTCTTTCATCTTCTTAGCAGAAGTAGACAGAGGAGAACAAAGAAGGAAATTAGGCAGTCCAAAGGCAAAGGATCATCAAGCAGTGTCTTGAGAGGCTCAGTCATTTTGCTTTGTTTAAAAAATGTCCAAAAATAGAGAGATGGCAGAATTACCCAATTCAAGAAAGTCTTTTTATTTTCTGTTGCTCTGTTTTTTTCAACCATCAGCTCCTTCCCAGAAGCTCTTTTCTTTGAATTATGTATCCACATACTTAAGCTTTAGAGGTAAAAGTTTCCTTTGCCAAACGTGGCTGACTCTAGGGAATGGTGTTCATCTCCATTTCCTAGCTGAAAAGCCAGCGTTGTCTGAAGTATATAGCATAACTATACGCCATGGCACATGTAACACTGTTACTTCCCACTGGGGTGATACTTGTTTATCTACTTCAATTTTTACATGCTTTTAAACAGCTAGGTTGGCAGGAGCTAGGCAAACATCATGAGTTCACTCATTAGACAGTAGCTCTTGGGTCTTGAACTCACGCTGCCGACCTTCCTGCCAATAAGCCCAATGTCTTAACCACTTGTTAAGCCACTTAAATGTGCCAATTAAGCTTTAGTTTAATTATTAATGAAATTATATCTCCATCCAGGTCCACAACAAAATGTTGTCTCCATCCCATGCCTGAATCTTGACTGAAAATGTTTCTTAGATGCCCTGTGATCACAGTCTTAATAGTATTTTCTGGAGAGGAAGATTTCAGAGGATTCAATAATTGTCAAACATAGTCAAATCCAAGAAAATTTTCTGAAACAATGAATATTCCACAGGCCTATTCAAGAGCCAGTCCTGTGGATCCAAGAAAGGGTGGTATTCCCTGGGAATGTCTGACCTGCAGATTTTTGGATAGGAATTTATCCAGATATATATCTCTTTTAGGTCTCCTGGAAAATATAAGGATTAAAGTTGAGACTTTCTTCATAAGAAGGGTGCACTTTACTACGGACTTTATCTATTGGTTCTTACTGTCTGTCTAAATTCAAAATAGGATCATATACTTGCAGTCCATCTGTGAACATTCTAAATTTCTTAAAAACTTTTTTAAAAATAAAAAGTTCAAATTTTCAAGTGAGAAAAATAAAGATGGGTTGATCCTGAACTTAATGTTATTTTTGAAAGATTATTTCATCCATCTTGTAAGAGATTATGCTTGAGAAGAAGGACAAATACCTGTGCCCTGAAGACTTTTTTTTAGGTTGTTAAGTGCTGCACACTGTTTTCTGCTCTGAGGAAATGGCAACAGCATATGTAGTATGCTTTTCATTAAATCCAAAGGTAAAGAATAAAACAAATTTCCAGAAGGGAGTACAGACTGCATGTCTCCTCTGTAACCGGATGCAAATACATAGAGAACAAAGTGGCTGCTGTCTTTAGATACACAATCCTCAGAGGGAAACTGTAGAAAACAGATCATAATATCAGGGCTGCAGGGTTGCTCAAACAAATGACTTTATTCAGCTATTCATTTTATTCACCCCCTTCCTTTACCCAGCCAATCCATTTAGGGCACCAGGTTTGTGCACTTTGTAAATGCAATGCCTCTCTTTCAAAGTCCCTTTTCCCAGCTCAGCTACAGTATTTAAAGCCTATCATTTGGCATCAGATTAGTAAAAGAGGAAGTATGTACCAACAACCAACAAAGGAACAAACTTGGCAAAGTGAGATGACTCAAAAGAAGTACTAAGGATCAGTATTATATTGATCCTAAGGCATGAGTGTAGACTTTGGCAACAATATTGGACTACATGTCCCATAATCAGTGATTGTGCTCTCAGGGACAGGTGGGAATTTAAGTTCTTGAAACATCTGCAGAGCTACTCGTGGATCATCTCTGTTCTAAAGAGCAAGAGCAAGTTAGCTGTGGATTATTGTATATAGTTACATGTAAGAAATTCCAAGTTAATGCATACAGGAAGTTCCAAGATTTCCAGATGTTGCCAAAATTAAAATAGCTATGGAGAATATTTTATGTGTTTGAACCAAAAGGGCACAGAAGAGACAGCTATCTGGTACAGGAGAACAAGCAAAAGTAAGAATATTTTCCCCTAGAACCTCAATATCATGGAATGATAAACCTGTTTGGTTTGAGAGTGATGCCTCTGATCCCTTTAAAAAACATCCCTATCCATGTAAAACAAAAATATCATGGAGAGGGGTAGATTAGAATCTTATTCATGAACTAGATGTTTATACAGACAATGTTTAATAAGAGGAAACTTTGGTCATAGAAGTCACATTTGCAGTTTGATGTAGTCCATGTTGTAGCATTTTCATACTTGACAATTTCTCTTCCACAATTTCTCAAAAGTACTTTGAACCAGATTGTCTTCATATCTGATAAACTCAGAACATGAAGACAAAGAATCAGTCAATGTGCTCTCTCTCCAACTAACTAGCGGGAATCTGCCAAAAACACAATCAGTGCCATATTCAAGCTTCTGCCAGTTCTGATTGGCACAATCCAGATTTCTCTTCACCAACAGGAAATAAGCTTTAAACAAAATATATAATTTTGTTGTTGTTGTTCAGGTGATAAGTCATATATGACTCTTCGTGACCCCATGGATGGTAGCATGCCAGGCTTCCCTATCCTCCACTGTCTCCCAGAGTTTGCTCAAATTCAGATTCATTGTGTGAATGATGCTATCTAACCATCTCATCCTCTGCCGTCCCCTTCTCCTTTTGCTGTTAATCTTTCCTGGCTTCATGGTCTTTTCCAATGAGTCCAGTATTCACATGAATAGTGTTTGAACTTCATTTTCAGTATCTGTCCTTCCAATGAACAGTCAGGGTTGATTTCCTTTAGGATTGACAAGTTTGATCTCCTTGCAGTCCAAGGGATTCTCAAGAATTTTCTCCGGCACCAAAATTTGAGAGCATCAGTTCTTCAATGCTCAGCCTTCCTTATGGTCCAACTCTCGATACCATTCTAATGGCAGAAAGTGAAGAGGAACTTGATAAAGATGAAAGAGGAGAGTGCAAAAGCTGGCTTGAAACTCAACATTAAAAAAACTATGTAAAGCCATACATTACTACTGGGAAAACCATAGCTCTGACTATATGGACCTTTGATGGCAAGGTGTTGTCTTTGCTTTTTAATATGCTATCTAGGTTTGTCATAACTTTCCTCCCAAGGAGCTTAATTTCATGGCTGAAGTCACCATTTGCAGTGATCTTGTTGCTCAAGAAAATATAATCTGTCACAGCTTCCATTTCTTCCCCTTCTATTTTCCAGATGCCATGATTTTAGTTTTTTTAATGTTGAGTTTCAAGCCAGCTTTTGCACTCTCCTCTTTCATCTTTATCAAGTTCCTCTTTACTTTCTGCCATTAGAATGGTATCGTCTACATATCTGAGGATGTTGATATTTTTCCCAGCAATCTTAATTCTGGCTTGTGATTTACCCAGCCTGGCATTTTGTATGTTGTACTCTGCAAATAAATTAAATAACCAGGATGACATGTCTGGTTTTAAATGTTGCAGTTTGATCTCCATACAGGTTACTCAGGAGAAGGCAAGGTGGTCTGGTACTCCCACCTCTTTAAGAATTTTCAACATTTTGTTGTGATCCACACAATCAAAGGCTTTAGCATAGTCAATGAAGCAGAAGTAGATTTTTTTTTTCTGGATCTCCCTTGCTTTTTCCATGATCCAGCAAACTTTAGCAATTAGATCTCTAGTTCTTCTGTTTCTTCAAAAACTCAGCTTGTATTAATGGTAGATCTAGGTTCACATACTGCTGAAGCTTACCTTGTAGTATTTTGAGTATAACCTCATTAGCATGTGAAATGAACATACTAGTATGGAAGTTTGAATATTCTTTGGCATTGCCCTTCTTTGGGATTGGTACATAAACTGACTTTTTCCAATCCTGTATCCATTGTTTTCCAAATTTGCTGGCATATTGAGTGCAGCACTTTAACAGTATCATCTTTTAGGATTTTAAAGAGTTCAGCTGGAATACTGTCACTTCTGCTAGCTCTGTTGTTAGTAATGCTTCCTAAGAACCACTCAACTTCACACTCCGGGATGTCCAGCTCTAGGTCAGTGACCACACCATTCAATTGAGTATAACTTTCCCTTTCTCCCTTGCCTTTCATTTTCCTGCTTTTGTCAGCTATTTGTAAAGCCTCATCAGACAGCCACTTTCTTGCTTTCTTGCATTTCTTTTTCTTTGGGATGGTTTTAGGAGCTACCTCCTGTACAGTGTACCTCCATCCACAGTTCTTCAGGCACTCTGCTTACCAGATCTAACCCCTTAAATCTATTCATCTCCGCTGTATATTCATAAGGGATATAATTAAGGTCATACCTGAATGGCCTAGTGGTTTTCCCTACTTTCTTCAATTTAAGCCTGATGTTTGCAATAAAAAGATCATAATCTCAGCCACAGTCAACTCCAGGTCTTGCTTTACTGACTGTATAGAATTTCTCCATCTTTAGCTCAAAGAACATAATCTGATGGCCATATGGTGATGTCCATGTATAGAGTCTCCTCTTGGGTTGTTGGAAATGAGTGTTTGTTATGACCAGTGTGTTCTCTTGGCAAAACTCTTGTTACCTTCATTTTGTATTCCAAGGCCGAACTTCCCTATTATTCTGCTTATCTTTTGACTTCCTACTTTAGCATTCTAATCCCCTAAAATCAAAAGAGTGTTTTTTTATGTGAATTCTAGAAGGTGTTGTAGGCCTTCATAGAATCAGTCAACATCACCCTCTTCAACATCAGCAGTTGGGGCATAGACATGAATTACTGTTATGTTGAATTGTTTGCCTTGGATTTAGACTAAGATCATTTTGTCATTTTTGAGATTGTACCCCAGTACTGCTTTTCCCACCCTTTTATTGACTATGATGGCTATTCCATTTCTTCTAAAGGATTCTTGTCCACAGTAGTAGAGATAGTGGTCATCTGAATTAAATTTGCCCATTCCAGTCCATTTGAGTTCACCAGTTCCCAAAATGTTGATATTCAATCTTGTCATCTCATATTTGACCCACATACCTTGATTCATAGGTTCTTATTCAATATTGTTCTTTATAGTATTGGACATTCCTTTCACCACCAGACACATCCATAGCTGAACAGCCTTTCACCTTTGGCCCAGCTGCTTCACTCTTTCCAGAGTTATTTGTAATTGCCCTCCACTCTTCCCCAGTAGCATGTTGGACAACTTCTGATCTGGCAGCTTATCTTCTGGCATATTATCTTTTCCCCTTTTTATGCTTTCCGTGGGGTTTTCTTGGCAAGGATACCGGAGTGGATTGCCATTTCCTTCTCCAGTGGATCACATGTTGTCAAAAATCACTGCTATGGCCTGTCTTGGATGGCCCTGTATGGCATAGTTCATAGCTTCATTGAGTTATTCAAGCCCTTTTGCCACAACAAGGTGATGATCCATGAAGGCAGCATAATTTTAGCCTGCAGGAACTGGAACCTGTTACAACAGTATTTTCATGAAGCCAAGGTTTCTATTCCAATGGCACAATGAAAATCTTCTGAACCACCATTACATACCAAAAAGAAAAATGAAAGAAAGGAAAGGCATATCTACCCACACCCACCCACAGAGCCAAGTCTTTTATATTTCTGTGATGATTTCCTAGGGAACCTTTCTCTATTTTACTTAATGAAAACAGCATTCCTCTTTATATGTCTTTTGGGGTGAAATGAAGCTGAGGAGCATGGAGGAAGAGTGAGATATTATTGTGGATTATCCAGGAGTTCTGCAGATCTTCATCACTAAAAAAAAAATAAAACAGAAATTCTGGTGATCTTACTGTGGTTGGGCATATACTCAGCCAGATACTTAGAATGCATCTGGCATTTTTGTCCACCTATTTAGTCCTTCCATAAGATCTGGGAGGATGATGATTATGACAATGAAAATAGAGTTACTTTTGAATAGGTGTGGGTTTCTCATGTAGAAGTGACCTGAAATGCAAGCTTATAAATCCTCATGAAAACTAGGACCCATATTTCCCCTGGGGGCAGGGAGTTATTCCATAGAATATGGACTATTACTGGAAATTGAGATTTTTAATCATTATTATACAAAGATTTCTGATGACTTGTTTGGATTTCATCTGCTCTCTCTTCCTTCTACATGAACATTCAAGATTGTAGATTACAGCATTTTTCCCCAAAAATTCCCTGAATATACAGAGCAATTGCAATGAGGCCTTCTATAATGAGGAAACATCTACTTCTGTCTTTGGAAATATTCCTGGGGTTTAACACTGCTGTTTATTAATTAACTTTGCCTTCTTTTATAGATGGCTTCTGGATCCAAAATGTTCAAAGATGATAGAGTTGTATATATTAATTCTACTTTATGTTCTATTAAATTAGTTAGATACATAGAAATGCTGGAGAATGCATGGAACAAAGAGAATGAATGTACCCAGTCATTGAATGTGATCAACTATGTATGTTTAGAAGCAGATTAGGGCAAAAAGTTAGGCTTTGCCTTTAATGACTTTTATCTCTGGGATATAAAATAGATTTAATGACTAGGAGGAGAGGGAGATCTGATTTGACAGCAGAAGTTAATAGAATAAAAAAAATGTATTTTTTGCCTTGTTATCAAGTTGTACACAGCTTGTTTCATCTTTTTCTCTCTTTTTTTAAGAAAGCAAAAGCCCTCCACCTCCTTCCAATTACACATTGCTTCTAATAAACATTTTCTATTGCCCATGTTTGGTTAAGGAGACAAGTTTCTAAGAATTCTTCAACATTCCAGACATATTGCTTTGCTGTCAAGTGCCAAGCCGTTGAGTACACAAAGCCACTCATGGCAAGTCATTTGTCTCTGTTTTCATCATCTCTTTCTTAAAAGAAACATAAGACAGCACTAAATCATCAGTACATATTTGGCAGCCCCTGTTTTCTATCAGGAAGTTGAATATACTGAGAATAGAAATGAACAATCCATCTTTGGAGAAGAAAAAGGGAAGATAGAAGAGAATAGCAACTGGAATCACAGTTCAAATATTTATATGGCAATTTATATGGCAAAATTCTGTGTGCCAGAAATGAATATTTAGAGTTCTTTTCTTCCTTGTTGCAATAATTTGTTAGAAAGAAAGAACACTTCCCTGTATGCAAAGGAATTTCTTTAAGAGAACAATTATATCAAAAACTATTACACTGGCTTTTCTTCATTTTCTTTTGTAGCCTAGTTGAAACTGGTCCCATATGAATGAGAAGTCATAGCATTAGTTATGGATTTTTAGATAAAAGTACACAAACCATTGCAATGTATCCATGAAATGCTATTTAGTTGTGTTCGTCAAGGAACTACAGCAATTAACCAATGGCACTGTTAAAATTCTAGGCCCCAGTCCTTGAGATAGGAGAAAAATATGCTGGCATAAACTATGCTGTCCACATGGCTGATTTTTATTCTACAATAGTAAACATGCTGGAAATGGAGGCTGTTGTAATACATGTCATGTGAACCAAGAGATTAATGTGTTCTTCTGGCCTCATTCTCCCCAGAAATCACTCTCCCTAATATGAGATGGTCAGTGTTGGGTGATTATGGCTGGATATTAAAATGGTTAGTTTAGTCAAGCTGCCCAGCTAACAGTGCATAGGAGGGAGAGCTTCTACTGTTCCTGTTCAGCACAACTCTCCTCTGCTTTTGTGATTACATTTGGGGCCCATGCTTCTTTCTTGGTAGGTCTAGAACTCTACTTGATTATCACAGCTGAAGATTAATAGACCAGATTCCGATGATGGTAGAGAAAGAAACCCATGGGTTCCATAGAGCAAGGCAAACTTAATGCAAGTTTATCATAGAATGTTTCCATAAAAGGCTTTACTACCTGTTTGAAAATATCACAGGACTTCTTTCCTGAGCTGTTTTTTCCCCAGCTTAGTTGGTTCAATTCTTTCTTTCTTTCTTTCTTTCTTTCTTTCTTTCTTTCTTTCTTTCTTTCTTTCTTTCTTTCTTTCTTTCTTT
>JANHZU010003196.1:9494-22261 GCA_032468055.1 Acrochordus granulatus
CAGCTATTGGAGACAGATGTCAAGGTATTCCAAATAAAATATCAACTCACAACTGCATATAATGAATTATTTTAAAAGTATGTCTGTTTGACTTATAGGACAAACATTAAGGTAATTGTGTATCAGAAGCCACTTTCATTTGTTTTAACTATGCAATGTGTGTTAGAATGTTAAATTACTGAATGGTAAATAGGGAGTGGTCTTTCTTCAAGCTGGTCTATGCACTCCTAGTATAATGTAATTTTTCACACACATGGAGTAGTCTGTATGAATTTATTCATGTGTAGTATATCTCTTTCCAAAAACCTCTACTGCTGAATTAGTTTAAATATTGACATTTTCTGGTTACATAATTTATTACAAGTCTCAGTATCATTTTCAAAGAAGTCCTTTCTTGTCCACTTCAGAAAACTTGCATTTCACATTAAGCTTATAGTAAAAACTTTTTTGTTTAAACCATTTAGCCTGAATGTAATTAAAAACGCAGAGCAGGTTAGTTTAAGTGCATGAATATGATTTATAATCAATGCCAAATGTTTTTGTATTAATGAAAACTCTTAAGTTGGAAGCACAATTCAGAAACGATTGAACTGATACTGTAAAAGTAAGTAGTATTTCTGGCAAAAGAATTCTTTTTTTTTTTTAAACTCTGTTGAGGGTAAAGTTCTTAAGGATGCACTTAAGCCAAAATACATTATATAAGCATTTGCCTCTTTAATTAAACTCTTTGTCCGTATCTCAAGCTTGTGGTATGTTTGGTTATTTTGTTTCCTTTTAATTTAGACAAAAAAAACCCCAGCTTTATGATAAAGTCTCTTAGGTATGATATTGTGAGGAAAGAGAATCTGCAAAGTTTTGTGTCTGTGTAATACTTCTGTACTGCTTTTCTTTAAATCAGAATAACCATTGTTGTACAAAGAGGAAACAAGATTATCTGTTACAACAGTAAAAACTGGAATTCCAGGTTTAAAATTTAAGTGTAAAAATCTGTACGTTCTGATGATTCTTTATAAGAGAAAACGCTGGGGGTTGTTTTTGCCATTCCTCTTTGCCAGCTACGTTGAGATGCAGTGGCATCTTGGATCAATTGATGGAGTGTGAAAACTATGAAAACCAGTTTCCTTGACTTGTCCAAGCAAGACTACTTTTCATTATGGACATGCTGTCATCTAATATTGTACAGTCATGTTTTTCTTTACTGTAGGCATCTTCAAAATGCTATCAGACTTTTAATTTCATCTCTTAATTTTTATTCCCTTTCCCATTCTTTTACTGTATTTCACTGCTGGCAGTTATGAAAATAATGTACATTATTAAATTTAATCCATGTGTTCTGCACTTTTTATGTGTGCTGATCTCTGAAAACCTGATGTTAGAGAAAATGTGATCCCTAGTCCACTCTTCATGCAGGACATGAAATTCGTTGTCAAAGTCAGGAGAAGTATGTAAAATTACTGAAGACTGATGGACTGCTGACAAGTTTCAGAACAGGACTGAGGGGAGAAAATATTAATTTAAAATATTTAGATTGGGTTTATGCCGAATAATGTCAGCAAATCAATTTTGCTGGTAGATTTTTAAAGAAAGTTCCATTTATGTCTAGTCAGCAGACATAAAATAAGTGCAAAAGAGCAGTAATTGATTCAGATGTAAGAAGGGTGTAAAATTAATATAAATTACACTCAAAGAAACAAGAGTCTTAAACCACTTTAGAAGGGGAAAATTGCCCTCAAGTTGAGCTCAGTTCCAGCTGATTAAATGGATTCAACAATGCAGTTTGGGAGAAGAGTACAGAAGGATTTTGCCACCCCAAGCCTTTGGGGGTATCAACTTGCCACAATCTTGGTACTGGTCTCTGATCCAGGTATGAACCAGGTCCACCTGTGCCTTCAAGCTCAGCAAAGTGCTGCTATCTGCCAGTACCTTTGATAAAACCAGCTTTCAGGATCTGGAAATATGTCTTTTCTGTAGCAGCGTTTGCCTTCAGGTTCTGCAAGAGATTCAAACAGCCCTACTATATTGGTGTTTTGAAGGGCCCAGAAAACCTGGCTTGTTGCCCAAGCCTTAGTCACAAGTGATTGAACACAACCCTTTAGATGGTGTAGGATTGTTCCTATCCAGTTTACTCTTCCTTTTTTTTTTTGTTGCTTGTTTTAATATTTTAAACCCATTTGGAAACAGTTCGGAGTCAAATTTAATAAATTTTTAAATGTATACAGTCAGTATACCCTGGATATATGTACGCACACATACATGCCAATTAAAATGTAAAAACTACTTTATTCTGATTAAAAGAGAAAGAGAGCAAATACAAAACAGCAAACAAAAACAGTCCCATACCTGGGTAAATCAAGAAGTGTTTAGATCCGTGACCACTTTTGGTGCTCAGCAACTTTAAGTTGTGTACTTCAACTCCCAGAATACTGGCTGAGGAATTCTAGGAATTGAAGTCCACACAGCTTAAATTTGCCAAGTTTGAGAAACACTGTCTAAGTTATACTTCTGTGGGATGGGTGTTCCAAGATTAGGTATCTGCAGCAGAAAAAAAATATTACTTGGTGTGCCCAAAGTTGAACAATAGAACACCTTACAAATAAAGTCACAAGGCAGCTATTATAGGATGAGGAAATTCTAAACACTTTTAGGTCTTGAGCCATGTTGAATTTTAAAGGAAAACACATCACATGGGCTCAGGAACTATTGGGAATAGTGATAACCGGTGAATTGGCCCCAAATGCCCTAAACAATATGTTGAAATTTGAGTAACTAGCTATGCATTTTTTTTCTTCAGAATTACCCCTAAGACCTGGTCCAAATTAATACTTTGCGTGGGGAAATAGCAATTTGCTTCCATTTCAGTCTTCTTTATATTAGAACTGTATGACCCCCTAAAGATGGCAACTATTAAATATACAATACTAAAGCTGATGCCATAATGTTGTTCTGTAAGATGTTAAAATTATCCTTTTATTTTAGCATATTATTGACCTTCATCCAGCCCATTACTGGCTGCAAACACTGATTCAGCACCTGCATAGATAATATCATTTGTCTCTGATGAAGAGAAATTGCTTTAAGAATTGTCAAAATATTGACTAATGTGTCCTATTTGATTTCAGGCCTAAAACAGAGTTTGGATCCAACCCAGTGATAATTATGTTGAAGTTTTTACTTAAAGATGGATTAAAATATAGTTATCAGCTGTGAATTTCTTATACTTCATTCCTCCCTTGCCTCTCCCTCTCCATTATTACTATTTTATTTATTAGTTAACTTGGTCATTGAATAAAGAGGTTACAAATCAAAGCCAGCGTAAAGAAAGAGAGAACCATTTTGTAACAGCCTGCTATGCTCAAAGGATACTGTGAGCATCCTTAAGGCTTTAAAGACTTGGCTTTTCTCTTAGGTTTTAGGAGGTTAGATGATCACATGTTAGAACTGATTGGTGGTAGGTTTTGTTGTTATGTTTTAACTGGTTGAGTTTTATAGTTTTTAAAATGGTTTTATATGTTCTTTAGTTTTTGATTGGGAGCTGCCCAGAGTTGGGCAGCTGTATAAATGTTTTAAATAACAAAATAAAAGGATACAGGAGGATACTTTTTGCTTAGACAAACTCTTTAGTGAAATGCATTTACTCTGGGGATCATCTCCAGATCTGGTGGAATTGGCCCCATTGCCTGATCTTGGATGTAAGAAAATGTCATACAAGAGTGCAGCATTCTCAGTGATTTCATGAAATGGCATAGTTTTGTAACTACCAATAGGCAGAAGAGGGAATGAGAAGTACTCACACAGCACCCCAACTTTTTGTTCCAAACAGGGAAATGGGCAGCATATAAACTTAATAAATACTGTATTAATATTTATAGTAGAAAAACATATAGTAATCTTTCTGCGGTAAACATACTTATCTATCCCTCTGGAAAGAGATGTCCAGGTGTTCTATTCAAGCAAAAGCAATTTTGCATTAAAGCAATGAGTAATTCCAGATTGGATTCAAAAGCTTGCTGGGGGCACATTTACTTCCAAATAAAGAAGCTTATCAAATGGTATTACAGCTATAGCAAATCCAAACCTCTTCCAATGCAACTATACAACTCCATGAGTAGAAGTGATTTGTAGCTTTCAGTTCTGCACAATTTCAGGAACAGTGATGGAAAACAGGGTTTAAAATAGTTTAATTTTCAATAAGGTGAATTTTAATATACCACTACTATAATTAGAGTAAACTTTCTGAATTGTAGATGCACAAATTTTCTTTATATATCCTGTGGTAGACTCAAACTTAGGGGAGCAATATTGGATGACCCAACGCTTCCTTGAGGAGCACAGATGGGTATAATTTCAAGGAGGTTTAAAAAAATAGCTAGAGGCCTATAAACAAAATAAGCTAGTGCCAGGTAACTCAGGAAAACTCCCACATATTATGAATAACAAAGAAGTTAGAGAATCTCAGAAATGTCTAGTTGGGAGCCAGAAGCTAAGATCAATGACATTATGCATTTTTAGAACATCGTAACTGCCCGAGGAATAGTGGCTTGAGGTAAATAGATGTTACTGATAAAAAGATCAGGCATCACCTGTTGTGTCTGTTTTAATTTATTTCAATCCACAATTTGATGGCAGTGGAAAACTAACTTTTGCAGCTGGCCTTTCTCTTTGTTGGATTGGACTTGAATTGTTGTGAATGAAAAGCTGGAGGCTTTCTTAGAAGAATCCTGTAGAGTGACATTATTGAAATGTTGTAGGTTATTGCATTTGGATCAGTTTAATTTTCTGGCAATCTTTTTTCAGTGAAAAAAATATTATTTTTTCTTCTATCTCTTGTACTCTCACACGCACACATATACAACATCTAAATAATTTCTAAATGTAAAAATGATGCTTGTTTATTGAAATACAGTTTTATTTTAAGAAAATTTTTTGGGGAATTAAATGTATCTAAAAATTTTCAGTGGTTTAGTGGACTTTTAAAATTGTTTAAAGACTTATAAATTGCATTTGTAAATGCACATTTCCAATGCACCATTTTCATCTTATTTTGTATATGTTATTTTGAAACATAGGTAGCTTTAGTCCAGATACGTGGGATTTTTTTCAAACAGTATTATTTTAATCTTACTTCCTTTTCTCCTTTTTCTTCTTAAAAACTATTAGAGCAGAGAAAAAGTCAACTAAGTCTGAAGGAATAGGGGATGTTTACCCATATCTAAAATTCACCTGCACTTGAGTGAATACAAAATTCACTCTAATGACATCTAACACCATGTTTAAGTGTAGACAGAATTTACATGATTTCTTGAACTGACAGGGCATTTCTGTGCTTAAAAAAGAGTTTTCAATATTATTGCAAAAGCAGACCATTTTAGATTGTTATGGAAATTGTCCACAGAGAGAGAGAGATTACCACTTTACTGCTAGGTTTTGCATAAAGTTTGAGAAAAGTATTGGTATTCTTTTAGGAAACATTAGCTGGACCAGGGTTGTCATTTACCAGTTATTCAGTTGGAACCAAATAATTTATGTTTTCCACATTCTACCCAAGAATGAACATAAAATAATCTAAAATCTGCTACTGAAATGAGGTTGCTAGATATAGTTTGCATTATTTTTCTAATGGTTTATAATGCATCCATATACTTATTAACTTCATGTTACTACACTACAAGTCTTTCTCCCCAGCTTACTAGCAACATATCAAATGAGCAGCAGTAAATACAGTTCAGAAATGGAAATTAGCTATCTTTTCTTCGATTAAGCCCTTTTGAGAATTTGGTGCCACAGTGAATGAATAGCTGTAGACACTATTTTATGTAAATATGGTTTGCTCTATCAAATGATTAGTGTGAATGCCCCTGTTCAGAAAACAACCAGTGGAAACTAATGAAACAGCAGGCCCCCCCTTTCAAAGGTATAGCACTTGATACACCTGAAGAAATCCTTGGCTTAAAAAGGTTGGTATAGCTAATCAGAATAAACTATAGGCTCCAGGCCTAAAAGATCTATAACCCAGTGACTTTGCAAATAATTTGCATGCTTGCAAAATAATCAAATATGTTTGCTTAAGTGAAACCCCAAGCATATATTGGAGATGGCTGGTAGTGTAAACCAACCACTCCCCCCATATCTGTATTCTCACTCTTCCCCTTTGTGTTTGGCTGGATAAAAAGGGAACTTGCAGTTGGAAGATACCAACACTACTTACTCTGCATAAAATTTTGCTGATTTTTGCTAAAAGTTGCTGAATGTTGCTTGATTGGTCTGGGAAACCATCTCTGTAAACTAAAAGGTTGGACAATGACCTTAGGGGGTTTGGCTTATAATGCATAGCCGATAAATATGTATTATACATAATAGGTATAGCCTTTGCACAGAGTGATCTCTTTTGTCTTTTTTTCTGCACAGAATAAAAATCTTTTACAACCTCCTTGTCATTGGGCATTCACACAAGGGTATGGACCCCAGCTTTCTGGGACAACAAAATCCTTAAAACTGGTAGGTTCCTGTTCCTTGTCTGTGGCCCCATGAAAGGTACACAGCCATCTCTCTGGGAAGCTTTAATTTGGATTTGTGCTTTAAGAAAGTGGTTGGACTTGATGGCCTAAGTGGCCCCCTTAACTCTATAATTATGTAACTATTCAGTTTATCAATATTCCCTTAAGTTTAATATGCAATAAAGTCTGTGAGTATATGTTTCTTAAAGGGAAAATTGTTTAAGAAATGTAGCCCTGCTTAACATCTATTTTATGAGCTGCTCTGAAGCTTGCTCAGTCCGCCAGAAAAGTGGGCTAATGTCCTTTAAAGAAATATTTTGTTCAGAAAATTGCCACTTTCATGATTTGCTTAATTGTATTCTCGGGCCTGCTTGTTCTATAAAATGTTCTGTGCCAATGTTGTGGAGGGGTGAGAACGCAAAGTGAATATTAACCAAGAATGTGTGGAATTGGACTTTGAAGTGAAATGTTTCTGCTTTTTAGGTTATAACTAGTTGCTGTTTGGTATTAAGTTTACAGACTGTCTGGGTATAATGGAGATGCAGTAGTCTTCAGCTTCAGCTGTTTACTACCCTTTTTCCCCTTTAGCTTTAGGCCGCGAGGATTCCAAAGCACACCGATTTTGTGAAGCTGCATCGATGTTTCAAGGGCAGCTTGTGCAAATCATGCTCAATAGTCATGATTGGTCAGTTCAATAGCTTTGTGGCTCTACACCAGACTTCAAACAATTCAGTAGCAAAAAGTTAGTCTGAAAAGCTCTGGAAAAAGAATCTCAACAAATTCTTAATAAGCCCCAAGCTTTACAAGTACTGTATTCCTAAGTGGTCGGTAGAGTGATGGTTGTGTTTCCTTCTATATTTAGAAAGGTTTTCCTTTGTTTATTAAATTTATATGCTGCCCATCTCACTATCAAGTGACTCTTGGAGACTTAACAGTGCCATAAATAACAATGTAAAACAAAATATTAAAAACATTAAAACTTTGAGCATTCAAATTTAAAACATTAACGTTGACAACAAAGGGGATAAAAGAACCAGTGCATAGATGGGGTGGAGGTGAGATCTTCTGCTAATCTATTAACCACCTCCAAAAGGGCATGCTCCATTGGAGCCCCTAGCCAGTTGACAGAGCTAGGTTTTCAGGCTCCTTTGGAATGCCAGGATCTGGGGCAGATCTCACCTCAAGAGGCATGATGTTCTTATAAAGTAATATATTTCCAGGATATTACTGAAAAATGAAAATGGCAGTAGCTATGGGAAAACCATTGAGCATTGCCATTTCACATAGTTTCACAAAACTTTTTGGTATAAAATGCTTCAGATTTGCCAGCCCTGGAGTGGTTCCAGAAGCCTAGCTCCTGCTCCAGGTTGGAGCAAAATAACAAAATAACCAGATCCATCCCACCTCTAAATTGTGGAGCTGTCTCCAGATTCTGGAGCCAAAGCCCAGGTAATCTGAGCAACAAAATCCACCTCATCTAATCATCCCCCATTCTTTTATTCAATTGGACTCTTAACCCCTGAGACAAGTGTGTATGAATAACACAGTGCCATTTTTTAATTTAATTTTTTTCTTTTTCCTTCCCAAAACTTTACAGGCTACCATCATTTTAAAGTATGGCTGCAAGCAGCGGAAGCAATTGCAGCATTCCATTGGGTTCAGCTAGTCCAGATCTCCTTGCAACCAAGGATGGCACTGTTCTAATCTACAACCTCCCACCATCAAAAGAAACTGCAAGGAGAAAACCAAGTGCAAATGGGTGCTTTCACATTAATGGCACACTCAAAGCATCATTTCTTCCGCCAGATGAGCAAAGGACCCCACAAATGTTGCTACAGTGTTGTCATCCTTGCCCATATCATCATGCACTAAGGAACCGTAGCAGTCAGCAAGAATGTCTTTCAGTGACTGGTAATGCAGTACCATCACCATTGCCTTCTGGTTCCCCAGACCTACATACATATTCAACAACTGCTTGCCAGAAGCATACTCCATTGTATCAAACGGCATGTTGCCTTCAGTCCTTGCCCTCATTCTGTCTGCATCATCAGTGGCCTGAACATTTTCAGCACCAGCCTGTGCAACAGCATATAGCCAATATACAGTAAGTATATTTCATTTCTTATAGTGTCTAATGCAATCCTATGTATTATGTCATGCTAGCTGGGGCTTGATGGAAGCTGTATTCAGTAATGTTAAGAAGTGCACAGAGGTTCTATTCCTGCTTTATAGCGAGGTATAGTGAATACAAGTTTTTTCTTAGTTTGGTGTTTTTACATCATATATGCTGTATGTAGTACATATACAGGTATAATTAAAATCCCAGGCTGATATAATAAATGAATATTTGAATATCAAAATTAAGGCATCTCTGAAAGTCCCGGCAGGACACTGTCTGCATTTCCAACATCAATCCTGCCATCTATGTTGAATTAGAACTTATGTTTAAGCCTTTCTTTGTGTTTCCAGACCTTGTGCAACAACAATAGTAATAACAGTGTAATGTATATTCTGATTATATTGATACAAAAGTATTAAGCATTTAAAAGGACTTGTTTTGCTGAAGAAGAATCAAGAAAGCTTTCGCAAAGGTAAGTTCTGTCTCACTGAGCCATGAGAATATCGACAAATTAATGGAACACAAATGATCCAATAAGACTGAACAAAGTGTTCCCCCCAAACATCCTTCACAAATTTAGCTGTCATGAGATAAGGAGGCAGGTGGTCTTATGGATCAATAGAACATAAAGCTAGCTGCAAAAACAGAGGGTGATTCCTTGGAGTGTTTGTAAGAGAAAGATAATGACAACCAGAAGGATTTGCATTATTAGCTGTGCTTTTTTAATTTGTCCATATATTAGCTGGAGCTAAGAATGGTTAACAAGGTGGCTAGTTTTTCTGGCAACACCAAATTGTTCAGGATACTTAAAGTTAAAAGGATGCAAAATCATCTCTCCAGACTGAGAATGGAGGAAATGGACAATAAAATGGCAAATGCAGTTTAATATAAATGCCCTACATATATTGCCCAGTTTCATAGCTCTGCAGATAGTCTGTGCTGGTAATGCCTGGGGTAATGGTGAATAATGTTGTGGAAAAAAGAATTACAAAATTGTGGCTGCTGCGAAAGAAAGGAAGTTCCATGTTAATTATTGGGAAGAGAATGAAAATTAGGAATATGATTGTTCCATTTGTTTAAATCTGTATTGTGGAATCAGTGCAGAAAAGAGCAGCCAAAATAAACAGAGATTGGGACAGAAGGAAGATTACAATATGTGTCTTGTTAGCTTAGGAGGAATAAATGAGGGAGGAGCACAGTTGAGATTTATGCATCAAATTGCTTTTGAAAAAAATCTGTGTGGGTGTATTCCAAAACTAGTTTGATGCATCTATCATGCTCCCCTCTCTTTTCTTTCTCTCCCTCTCTCTTTCTCATACACACACATATATTCATTCTATGAATACTTTTTTATTTGTCAGATTTTTACAGTTTCAAGGAATGGGGATATATTGTATGATTAGCAGTATGTAAATCTTTAAAATAATTATACTGTGAAAATTACTTTGAACTACAATTTTAAAAGATTCTTCATTAGAAGGACATTTATCACAGCATTCAGAATATTTTATATGCCATCATTGTGTTTTGACATTCTGTACATTTTGTACATAATATTTTACAATGTTCATTTCATCATGTGTTACAGGATATGTAAAATCTGTAAGAAGTAATGTGTATAACAGCCCTTGTTTGAAATCTTACAGTGTTTGAATTTTGACAGAGTAATATTAAATGCAAGTGTTTTCCATTTTAGTGTGACCTGTTAATTATGTTTAGTTTATAATGAATCCATTTTTCCTGACTGTGTGTGTTCATATTGTTAAATTTACATGAAAAACTGAACAAGAAAAAACAGTACAATAAGCATGAAGGATCTCTGTCCAACTAAAAACTGAGATTTGGCATGTAACCAGATCAACACAACAGGTTACTGCATGGTTTTCAAGCCTGCAGAGTTTAAAATGACTTCACATAAAAAATGAAATGTTTATGCTTGGTGTTATAAATTGGTTCTTAAAAAGCAAAGCAACATTTTGCTCTTTGTTTCACAAGATGGATTAGCAGTGTTTAGCTTTGAATTATGGAAATTATGTTGAATTTGAAGTAAAAATATATACACTTCAAATCAGTTTCACATTTTGCAGGAATGTAGTTCATATACATTTTGTTAATGCTTTGGACTCAGAGAAGAGTAAATCTTGGGAATTATTGTTTTACCTTTATTAAAAAGCTAAAGTATATCACTTTCCATTTTTAAAATATAACAATATCCTTCAAAGGATGCAAAGCAGAGGCGAGGAGTCTGTAGTCCATGTGGGATTCTAACTCCTATCGACCTTAGCCAATATGAGTAGTAGGCAAGAAAGATTAGAGTAATATCTCTTTTAAAAGTAAATGTAAGCTATATAGCTAACCTAGAGAAGTCAGATTGTGCTATGATTTATCAGATAAAACTACTTACAAATTTATATTGCTTCTTTTTTTGAGCTATTTTGAAAAATTGTTGATTTGTGATCTGGGATTTTGGGTATATAACCATGTGGCTCATGAAAACAAGTTGGAAATATCATGCTAACAGCTAAATTAATTCATAAGAATGTTCCAAATATAGTAGTTTACAGGAAGTCATATATTAACTGTGAGTCTGTTCTTCCCTCCTGGTCATTTCCCCTAATGAAGAAAAACTTCCTTTTCCTTTAAAATCCAAATTAGTAGCATTGTTATAATATCAGAAACCTCAGCTGGGTTTTTGCCGGCTGTGGGAATGGTTTCTTTTCCATGAGAAGATTTTTTTCAGCATGCTTCCTGGTGCCTGAATCCAGCTTTGGCATTTTCCAGTCTTGGAACTTTCAGGTCCTTGTGCTTAAAACAGATCTACTCTTATTTTTTATTCAGAACTCCTTCATTAAAAGGCCTTCTGTAATGTAACTAAGTTATAACCATTTGGAATGGCTTCTCTCACCACATGCTTGACTTTTAGAAATGTTAAATGTACAATTATTGTATCCAGTGGCATTTAGTTGCATAGTTAGAATCAATCTTCTCTCATAACCATTACCCAAAGATTTGTATTTCCAACCACAAGACCAGCATGGACACCTGCAGGATTCATAGGGGTTGGAAGGAAAATATCATAATTTATTTTGTGGGGAGGAAGGTGATAAAAGGATCAGTTTGTTCACAGTTGGCCCAATCCAGAAGGAAGTGGGGGGGAGGATGGTGAAGAAGCAGAAAAGATTGTTATTTACTGGCCAGCTAGCAAATTACAAGGATGATCATTGATGGTCATGTGTTTACTCATTCCACATTGCCCTAGTACTATGAGAAGAAATGCATAGACATAGAAACCCCATATTTATAAAGCTTGATGACTACCATATTATCCAAAAAATAATCCGTGAGAATGAGTATGCGCAGCAACTACCAAATGCTTTATCTCAGATTTGAAGATAGAAGGTGCCTTGGAAAGGGAATGGGTGCACATTTTTGAATAAGCCTTTTCCAAAGTGCAGAAGACAGCCATGGAGATAGTTGCAGCATTTTGGAGAAAGACATAGCTGGCATTCCGTTCTCCCCTCATTATTCCCTTCCAGTTGATGTTTGAAGACATGAATGCACCATGATATTGGAGATAATACTAAGTCTTGAAAATCAGTAGCTCTTTCCTCCATGTAGTTATCCTTTTAAAGACATCCAAGTTCATGGCCATCACCTTATCTGGCAATGAGTTCCATAGGTAATTATATGTTGTACAAAGAAGTGTTTGCTTTTGTCTCTTTGAAATGTTCTCTCAATCAATTTCAGGAATTGGCTTCAATTCTGGTATTTTGGGAGATGAAGGAAATGTATTTCTATGTATTTTCTCCATGTTATGCATTATTTATATATCCCAATCATATTTCTGCTTGGTTGTCTTTTTTCAAGCTAAAGAGTCTAAAATGTTCTAGTGTTTTTATTTAGAAAAGGTGCTTAGGCCCCCAAACATTTTGGTCTATCCAAAGATCCTATTGGCCCTACTCCTGTTAATCTTTCACAAGGCACTGAAGATGTGGCTGTTTCCCAGACATTTGGGTCAAGGGTAGATGAGCTGTGCTATTATTGATTGTGAATGAGTTAACCATTTATTTATTTAATTTCTATAGCTGCCCATCTCAATCAATGACTCTGGGCAGTTTGCAATTAAAAATATACTACTATTAAAACAATAACCA
>JANHZU010003196.1:29889-41415 GCA_032468055.1 Acrochordus granulatus
TTGGTGAATATTTTTGGGGGCGTGGAACGGATTATCTGACTTTCCATTGTTTCCTATGGGAAACCGCGTTTCGCTTTTCGAGAATTTCGCACTAAGAGTGTTCTTCCGGAACGGATTAATCTCGTCTTGTGAGGCACCACTGTATTAGGATTCCAATTTGTTCTGTGTTCCTTCTGCTTCAATCTTTTAAACAAATTTTATCCTGCACAAAACGATGGTAAAATCCTTCATATTTGAAATGTTAAAGGTCATATCCACTATCAAACTGTTTTGCTTCCAAATGTATGCTTTAAAAAAACCCTCTGGATCAAAATGAGTCGCTGACTGTAATCAATCTATTACAGCTGTTTATCACAATTTAATTATGTTGCTGTTTAGAAGTGAAATTAAAAAGTTTTGCTGTGTTTCCTCAAACCTGTTAAATTATACAAAATTGTGCAAAAATTGTTTTTCTTTTCTTGTAACGACAAACCCATTACTCATTACGACAGAGACATTTAAATTGACTTAAAGTGTTGAACCCATATCGGGTGAAAAGGATTTTCTGACAAGCAACTTGATGGAAATAGTTTGCAAATAATGATGGAAAAAGTTTGAGAAGCACTGTTCTAGAATATAGCCATGCCTAGCAAAATAGAACTTTCTCTTTGAATGAACAGGAATGAGCTGTTTTGAAAGTGTTATTCTCTGACCTCTGGACAGTTTCAGGGGAAGCGCTCCCCTCTCTTCGTGAGAGAATAGGGTCTTCATAGTTTGTTTTTGTGTCATCCAAAAATACAGGTCTAGAAATGGTGTGGGACTATCGCAAAACAAATCCAGGGAAATGCCTAACTGAAATAATGGTGGACAATGAGTCCATTGTACTTTGCTTTGAATGAAATAAGTAAGTTCACTGTAATAAGATGTAAAAGATTATTTCAAACCCTCTAGTTCAAAGTAATCCTCACCTCCTAGTGCACACATGGCAGTAAGTTGAATTCAGAAGAAACTGAAATCGTCCTGTGTGGAGGAGAAAAGTCACTTGTTCTTATACGAGCTTGAGTACATCACGTGAAATGTAATATAGACATATAGCAAAAGTGGCTATGGTCATGCTGATTAGTCTCAGTTATCCTTAGTTGAGGCAGTTTCAAATAATAGTTTCTCAAGCTTTATTGTTTTAACAAATGATATTGTAGGAGAAGGAATTGAGAAAGAATTGAGAAAATTGAGAAATTGAAAAAGCCTTTTGGATTAAAGGTGAAACATCTTCTACTTGAGAAAATCCAGTCCAGATGCCTGTTTTTTAAAACTTTGTTGCGATGCAATTACCCTGGACAAGTGAGAGTCTTCACAGACATATCTGAAATCAGAAGAAAAATATTCAATCTCTTAACACTTCAAAAGGAGGTAGATCCATATATAACAGCAAATTGTTTAACACTTTGTTCCAACTAGTACAATGGACTAGTTACAATATTTTGCAATTACAAAGAAAGAATATCTAGATATTTTTCTTGAAAAAAACAGGCGTGTAGAGAAGTAATGTTAAAAGCCTGTCCTCTCTTAAAATAAATATTGTTTTATTTCTGAAGTAATGACTTAATTTACTATCTTGTCATTGATTATATTTGTTTTGTCCATTTATTTGATATTATTAGTGGCTTTTCCTTAGAGGCTTGTGATCTGATCAGATTTTGGAAAGCATGACCCTTTTCTAAATAAGAGTGATATAATTTTGCCCAGAAAAAGTATTCACTTAAGCACTCAGTTAAATGTGCCTGTGTGTGTGCACAATATGTTAATAAATGGGGAGAAAGGAAGGCACAGCAATTGAAAACAGTATTTCATGGCATAATTAAGAGTTGGATAGATTTGTCTTGCAGAGCAACTGATCAAGAATTCTACGTAATTTCCTTCCCTCAGAAAAGAAGGAAAATTGTGCATGTTCTGGTTGGGGATGATGGGAGTCATCCCAAATATTTAAAGGTTGGGAAATACTGAGTTAAATAAGTAGGCAGAAAAGGAAAATTTGAAGTATTTGAAGTAGAACTTCTCTTTCTAAAATAAGTTTGTGTTTAATTTTCAGGCCAGCCAGAACAGTAACTTTGCCAAAAAGGTAAGACCCCATTTCCAGTTAATGTGTTTTGGGTTTTTTAATGCATTTACCAGCATTAAAAAGTATTGGTAATGTCATCTGAACAGAAGGGATAATGAAAGTTTCATTATATTTAACACAAGTGTCCCCAATGAATTGGTTGTAAACTTTCTTTGAGTGCTGCCCGCTCCCTGGAAATCCAGGGGTAGCTGGGAAGCCCTTTTGCTGCCTGGCAGCTGGTGTGCATTGGCTCTTCTTCCCATGTTAGAGGTCATGTCTGAGACCTTCAGAAGCATCCTCTTCCTACTTGAGTTAATATCCTGCTCCCTCCCATTTTTTTCACAAGTCGTCCAAAAGTAAGATTTTGATATGAGATTAAATTTTCTTGGTTCAATTCAGATAAATAGATATCCCTTTTTGTAACATCAAGCTTATCATTCTTTTCAGGTTCCCCCCTTTAAAATCAGCCAAAATTATCCGGATTCAGGTGGTTTATAAATTATGCATAGAAATAGTGTTGTTTCATCTTTCTCTTGATTTTATATCTTAAGAGAAGCAGAAAATAGTCCCCTGGTGCAATGTACCATGAATCCCTAAAATGATCAGGGGCTTCTTCAGGGGCTTTTTTTTCTTCCAAATCAGGAAATGATTTTTATACTCAGTTTTCTAGATAAAACTTACTGGATATAATCTATTTTACCTCTCCAATTTCCAGTATAGGTGGAATATTGAAATATTTGAATTTTGAAATACCAGACACATTATCAGTTAAGATGCTGAGCTTTTGAAATACCAGACACATTATCAGTTAAGATGCTGAGCTCAAATCTTCAATTTGTTGGTCTTCAATTTGTTGATTGAAGGCTGGATAGAACACAACCAATACAGAAGGATGAAATTCTGTTTCAGTAGAATGGATCCATAGTGTTTCTCTTTAGCCAAGCCCTAAATAAACATTTTGTGACTTAATTTTGTGAAATTCTTTGCAACTTTTGCAGAAGCAATGAATTCTTTCTTTAATATTGCATAGTGTTTAAGGAAATTAATTTGAAAACATTCTGACCAAACTAAATATATGAACTAGTTGTAAAAATGGAAAATCAGTAGTGTGCCCTTAATCTAATAGAGTGCTTGTATTTGAAATAGTATGGCTTTTCTAAAACACAAGTGCCAAAATGATTCCAATTAAATATGTAGCAATTACTATTAGTATCTGCAAGCTAAACAAATAGTTACTAGATTGCAGTTAAAAAAGAGAAAAATTAAGCTTCATTATACCCAAAGGACAAATCTGTATCAACTGTTCTAAACATTCTGCATAAAGAAGTGCTGAAGAAGGTAGAAATGGGGGAGATCAGATTTATATTTATTGGAAAGTAATATTGAAAATACTGCTCTCCACAAAGTTGTATGACTTTCCAATTTGAAGGCTTGCACAATTCAGTCCTCTTTAAATGAAGATGGTGACATTTTCAAAAACCATCTTACTCATTAGAAGAAAGAATATAAATTAACCCTGTCTCCTGATTTCTTTTTCTGTATTGGCATCTTTTTCCTATTCACGTTTGTGTTCTAGCTATGCAGCTCTGATAGCAGACTGGCCCGTAGTGGTTTTAGGCATGTGTACTGTGTTAATTGTGGTGTGTGCATTGGTTGGAATTCTAGTCCCAGATCTTCCAGACTTCTCTGATCCTTTATTGGTGAGTAAACTTTACTATCTTCTGCTGTCAAAGCATTGTGTTGGCACATCCTCCAATTCCACCCCCAGAAATAATGATAAACAGAAAGCTGTAGTAAATTATGGATGAACACATTGTATTGCTTTTAAATGCAGATGTGCCCAAATCCAGGCTCCATGTCTGAATATTTATAAAGTACTTGAGGCCAGATGTCTTCAGCTATGTGGATGCAGTTGCTGAATCTTTTCTTGAAGAGCAAACCTTAAAAGAGTTCCCTTCCAGCAACATCTCTAAATGTGATTTGAGCTTATTTATTTTAGAAATACATGCAGTATGAGATTCCTTAAGTAGTAACTCAATAAACAGAAGAAGATTAGATAATAGTAGTCCCATTCAGACATTGTGTCTGTGCACCTTCAGCATCTAGTCATGCCGGTCACATGACCACGGAAGCATCCTCAGATGAACGCTGGCTCTTTGGCTTAGAAATGGAGATGAGCACCACACCTTAGAGTTGG
Organism: Acrochordus granulatus; assembly: GCA_032468055.1. NCBI lineage: Eukaryota > Metazoa > Chordata > Lepidosauria > Squamata > Acrochordidae > Acrochordus > Acrochordus granulatus. The sequence goes on from JANHZU010003196.1 coordinate 34,164, forward strand.
TCACAATTGGCAGGGTAACCTTTACCTACAGGCATTGTGCGAGTGGTGAACAGGCCCAAAGTTCTGCCTATGCCACTGCATGTCTGATTTACCTCTTCAATTAAATATCAGTGGGTGCTATCACAACTGTTTACCAAGGAAGGTTTTTGCTTATTCAGCATTCCTGTAGCTGGAACCCACCTAAAGCAAGGACTTAGCACATGGGATAGTCTTCATACATATATTCTATGCATGATGGCTCCCCCTGCAGATCAGAACGTTGAGACATTCTAGTATGAGGAAAAGTTATGGTTGATTGTTTTCTTGTTTAAGAATATTTAAGAGTAGCAGAAGGTGACATGTTAACTGTGAATGTGGCTATGCACACAGTATGGAGAAAGAAAGGAAGGATTTTCTTCTCATGCTATAATAGTTCACTATTATGTAATGAAACTGAACAATAGGAAATTCAGAGCAAATATAAGTATGGGCTGTTTCATATAAGGCATAAACAGCAGAATTAAGTGCAGCAAGATATGATAACAGTCACTGATTAGTCATAATGAATACATGCAAACTTTAGAATCAGAAGCAGCCTTTTTCTGAATAGCAGTTGCTGAACAACAGCAGAAGGAAGCTGTTGTGTTCGGATCCTGTTAATGAGAATTTGGATGCCACTGTGGGAACCAAGACATTCAACTAAATAGTCATTTGGTATGATCCGTCAAGGATTTGTGTTGCCCAGATGCAGCATACTGGATGATTTCTGTCTAGAAAACATTCTAATAGTTTGTTTTGGTGATACAATTGGTCAGAAATCCTCTACGCATTGTGTTTGGGTGACTCAGTTAATTAGAAACAAGTCACTCATTGTTTGCAAGCCATATTATTTTGAAGAAGTAGTTAGCGAGATATAACTATATTCACCACTCACTAATAAGACAGCCAGTCGTATTTGTCTGAAATAATACATAGCTTAAATTGCTCTGTCCTGACATTACTGTCCGAAAGTTTTTCGTTTGTGTCTGGTTATGTCCCCTCTCTTAATTTGGTGCCATTGGCTCTTAGGAATTGGAATGCATAGTGACATTGAGATGTTGTCTAGTAGTGGAAACCTATATTTCAACTCGTGTCACCCTGTCTATAGAATAAATATGAAGCAATTTAAATGTTTAAGTGTTAAACCTGTGGAAAAGTACTTTTGAATAAGATTATTCCGTTTTGATTTCTGTCTGTTAAGTCAAGAATGGCATGCATTAAAAAAAGCTCGTTAATGTTCTGTTGCAGGGTTTTGAACCAAGAGGAACTGCTATTGGACAGAGACTGGTCACTTGGAATAACATGGTGAAAAACACAGGCTACAAAGCAACTTTAGCAAACTATCCATTTAAATATGCAGATGAGCAGGCTAAGAGGTAAAGGCTTCAATCGAATTATCTGACATTAGTGCTATGTACCACTTATTGAAATACACAGTCCTCCAAGTGTTTGAATACACAAATGTTTAATAAATATTTTTTCCTGCCTGCCACAAAATAAAATGAATTTGCATTATATATCTGGCTCTTTTATTTGTAAATTAATGATTCAATGTTTCAAATGCAAAAGGGATTCTTTGGAATGTGCAGGAGCAAAAAAGCAGCATCTGTTTATGATTAATTAAAACAGCTACCTGATCCTGGAAGCAGGCAAGGTTAAGTTGCAAGGGATCCTCTGTTAGTATTCAAAACTGAAGCATTGCACAATCCTAGTAAACAGTTATACTGCAAAAGTCTACAGACTTTGTGAGTTTCACAAACACTCACTGTAATACATGATATGGCTAATTATGTGTTACAATTTTTGGTGATATTTTTATAAAAATATTTTGATAAATATTTTTATTACTTTCCAACAGAATAAAATATAGCAAACATACAATAAAATACAAAACAATAACGAAGTAGCAATAACAAAATCTAAAATACAAATATACATACCCACATTACTCCCAACCCAACTCAGTATGAATATCTATCCATAAATCAATACAAAAGGAAAGAGAGATATGTCCCCCTCTCTCAGTCTAATCAGATTACTATAATAAAAACTTTTCTATAATAAACATTTCCTTTCTATCACTATATATATTTTAATTCTAATTTTTAATTCACAAAATATTTCATCTAAATGTGTTAACTTATCCCAAAATCATCAAGTCCGTCCATGAAGATTCCTTCATTCTAATTCACCAGCAGAAAATTCCAGAGCAACTTCTAAACAGTTAAAAAATTCTTTCAGGTATCTTCCCACAGGAGGATTATCAGTATGGCCATCTTTCAATCTTTGTCTCATCTTTCTCCTGTAGAAAACTTCACGTGGGGTAGAGCACAGTAGAATCTTCAGTGGCAGAGTCCAAGACATATTAAACGACTTTTAATGATTTTAAGCACGGCTGTCATAGGAATTGCCATTATTATTATTTTTAACTTCCAGTAGTCCTTCTTTACTACACACCACAAGAACTCTGTTCTTTATAATTTTGTAATGCTTATGCTTTTATTATGAAATCGTCAACTTTTTCTACAGCAGTTTTAGTCAAGTGGCTACTCATTCCATCTCATTGAAAGTTTGGAGGCAACCAGCATTAGTGTTTAATCTTTTGATTTAGAATAACTTTCTCCAATGGAACAACTTTACAGAACTCCTAATCACCCCTATGCATTTTGTTTGGCTGCTTTGCTCTGATTTAGTACTTTTTAAATCTGTTTTATTGGGATAAAAAGGACTACTTGAAATTTATTATCACTTTTGAAAATTGTTCTGCATAGTCATCGGGATGACAGATGGTCTGACGATCATTATGAAAGAGAGAAGAGAGAGTCGGGCTGGAATTTCCAGAAGGACAGCTTTTTCTGTGACATTCCAAGTGAGTTGATTAGTATTTCAGCTGTAAAATAAAATTGGATTTATGTATGTAAGCATGACGAATTCGAGTGAATAAATGTTTTATTTGCGATTTTTCAGTTCCCAGGAATTGGTCTTTTCTGTCTGAGAAAAGGAATGTTGGCTAATACAGACTAAGCTAAATGCATTTCAGTATTAAGACTGCCAGTGTACTAATGGCATTAGGTAAACCATCTGCTGGGGACACTTTAATTTGGATTCTTGCACCAGGCAGGGAGTTGGCCTAAATGGCTTTTCCCAGCTGTAGGATCCTTTGCTTTTCCTCTTTTTATCATAAAAATGATATATTTCCACTTTCTTTTACAACATTTGGAATAGTGGAAGGAACAATATTGCTCATGGTTGTTAGACAGGGGGCTTATTCATTGTTTTGAAAAATCTTAATTAAAATGATTTTTTTAGAAAAAACTGAGCTGCAATTGCATTTTTATGCATTTATTCTTTCCTTAAAATACGGAGAATGTTTTAGAAAGATATTTTTAGCTAGGTGTAATCATGATGCTCCCTCTCCATTTTAGCTTCACAATAATCCTACAAGCTACATTAGGCTAATAAATGGTTACTGTTCAGAGGTCCTTTGACATATCCTTCTTTCTTCCCTGAAAGAAACTTATACTGAGTTCCATTAGTTCCAGAGTTTGGCGATATCTGTGACCTTCACAATATATCAACCTCAATTTCAGGTGATCGTTATTCCCGAATGGTATTTACATCAGCAAATGGAGATGACTTGTGGAATTTACCAGCCATAAAGTCAATGTGCAATGTAGATAATATGCAGGTAGGTAAAAGTATTAACTTTAATACAGTGAAATAAAAATTTGAATGTTGATTTCTTGTCTAAATCATTGCTTAGCTGTTGAAATGCTATAGAATAAGCTACTGGCAAATATGCAATGCTATTCCCTAATATTTCTTTGCACACTTCTTTGAGTCCTAACAATGCCATCCATTCCTTTTGGGATATGTTATTCAGAGTTTGCTTGGGGTGATGCTGATGTAGGGAAAATAATTAGTTCAGATTTTTAGAGCAGGAGTTCATTCCTCTTCACCTTATCATCTCTTCTCCCAAAATTCATTCAGAAAGTATTTCTTTGTCTTTTAAAGGAATTTATCCATAAATGTTGAAATAAATTTGAGTCTGTGGTTTCTAGTTACATATTCTCAATACCAAGTATTTGAGAATGCACAGAATTGGTTTTTTGAAAGCAATATATTTCAAAAGACACTAGTTAATCTTCTTGCTCACTCACATAAGTGTAATCTAACACTCAAAGAATTGAGAATGCACAGAAGGTACTTGGTGTGGAGAATATGGAGTTCATGTGCATAATCTGATGTGATTCTCTTGCTGATTGGCTACATCCAAATGGATGGTAATAGGAACTCAAACATATGTACAGTAATTGATGCGCATACATACTTACATGGATATCCATGCTCTAAGAAAGGAAAGTTTTCTTTGCACACAGGGATGAAAAAAGACTCTCTGGTCTTGATTGATTGTCTCTGAGCAGGAGGGAATGTTTTCCATCATCCAAATAGTTGCATCTTTTTTTATATTCTCCTAAGAAACCAGAATGTAAAAAGGAACTGGCTGCTTCAGGGGCTTCATGAATTCTCTGCCATGTGGTTGATGTTAATTTTGCCCACAGTTGAGCATGAAGTCTGGTTTTGATTAATAGATTTGAACTGATGCAGGACCTGTGTCAAAGTGAAAGACCAGGGTTCACATATATGTATTTGGGATGATATGTGAGCATGTCACTCCTTGGGAGTACAGGGACTAGTTTGCTTTGACAAGTGTTGGAGCTCCTCTTTGCTAATCTCAGCAAGCAGTTCAGAATATAGTGATTGTTGCAGAATTGGTGGGGAAGAGAAAAAAGATGATAATGTATTATTGTATAGTGTCCACAGTGCAAGAAGAGAAACCAATTATGATGCTGGAGAGGTGATGAATATTTAGTTTAATGGGTGTAGATTGAATTGATTTAATGATTCTCTTAGATCAAAGACTTATAATTTTTATTTGCCACAGTTCTTTGCATAAGCCATCCATGAGTTCACAGATTGGTTGGCTATGTTCAGTCAATTTTTCACAACAATTGATTACAGTATAAGTTAATTAAAATATTATTGAAGTGTTCTTGGCTCATTCTTAACTTTCTATTTTTGAAATAAGATATTTCATATTACATTTATATTAAACCATCACTTTGGAGATATTTTAAAATATTGGTTGTTATTGTGGTTTTTAATAAAGTTTCCAGAAAAGTCTCTACTGAATAATTCTACAATAAATGGAATGTTTATGTACCAGGTGACAGCTGTTAAGATGATTTATCTCTGTGTAAAGGATTACCCCATATGAAAATACATGGCTTCCTTTTAGAAAAAAATTGTGATTCTAAAAGGCTCACTTCATTTTGCTTATTACTTTTTCTATATTGTTTAAATCATATTAAAGTGTCTCTTTAACTGGAAGTTGTGTTTAGAAAACTGCTGTGCTGAACAGCAAACCTGGTTTTTTGTAACTGTTGTCATTTGTACAATAATGTAAAATGTACATCTTCCTTAGTCTTTAATCTTTATTAGAAGACTGTCTTCTTGGCTGCTATCTGTATCTCCTTCCACTACATACTCTAGTTGTACGGAGGTTTGATTTCTTTTGTACTGGAGTATTGTCTACTCCAGTCAAAGCAAGTTGAACTACTGTAATGGTTTGATAGTTTCTACTTTAAGTTTACTTTAAGGGTTTGACTCTTTCCTTCATTATGTGTTTTAAAGGGAATTTTGATTATGCATTCCCAACATGACCATAAGAGAGGAAAAAAGATCAATTGTTAAGCAGTTTATTAACCAAAAAACATTTATGTACAAATTGTCTTGGGCATGCTGAATCAACTTAAGCCATCTGGTTTTCTTGTATTTAGGCTTATAGCCTGGAATTGATTCACATATGGTACCCACATAGGCTTAATGGTAGTACCATATACAGCATTGGCTGAGGAATTGCATATTACCAACTATTTAAATCACTCTCCCCCATTTGGAATCTTTTCAGGGGTGGAGACAACAGGAGAATACTCTAAAGGTCAAGAGAATAAGTCGTAGACAAAGGCCTTCTAGAAAGAGGGGCTACTTGCCATTATGAATCTTCTCTCGTGATTCACTTACAGGAAAACTTTGAGGATTTTAGGGAATAAAGGTGCATCTTTCACGTATGAGAGGAATATGTGCTCTAGATATATCCTTAAAGCCCTCTGCAGTACACACATTTTCTTTGCTATGTAAATCCATGTGGTATGAATAAGAAATCTGAAAAACATTTCCAAATAATATAAGTGCTGAGTTTCCTTTAGATGTTCCCAGACAAGTGGAAAACATCCTGCTGATACTTCTAGCTTAGCTTGTGTAATACCTTTTGATCAAGCAATAAAATAGACCCTGGTCCTATGAAAGGGCTGGCCATTTTTCCAGATACTGTTTTTAGAAGGCATTTGATAAGTTCCAGGCTAAGTCTGGACTTCCAAGTATGAGCAGCTAATCCATCTTTATCTTAAGTGAAGGTGCCTTTAGCAGCAAAGATGGACAGCCTCTATCTAATGTGCTGAAGAATAGCAAATCATCATTTCAACCTGAACTTAAATAATTGAAGCACATAATCATCTTTTCTTCTTGTCTGGATGACCCTAAAGGGCTTATGTGCTGCATTTCCTTTGATAAATCTGAACTTTGTCAAACAAAATAAATATATGGTATCCCAGTTCTTTGTTTTTATTAAGCATCATTATTATGCTCCTTTTTTCTGCTAAGTTTGATTGGTATTTTTATCTGGAAACAGTCAAAAGTAATTTATCCTTTTCTTCTTGGAATATGAGGTCATTTCTTCTAAATTTGTTTAATAATATTAAGGCTGTATCTATTATAATACCCAGGCTGAGTTCTAAAACCTGTTTAGGTTACATATGCACATGATATAAAAGGATTGCACCTGAGAAGCTAGTTTTGCAGTGAACACTTGGCTTAGAAATGCTTAAGCAAATGAATAATTCAGTCAGTAAATTCTAAAACTGCTACTAATTTTTGGATATGCAATATTGGCTTTTGTTATGCACTCCAATCAAGAAGGGAAAGTTGGCTTATAAAACCTTTAAAGAAATATATTAAGACACCTATTAAAGTGTATTGTCATCCTAATTAATGAAATGCTACAGTTAAACTGATTGCAAGATTAATATAGGAATATTCTTCTCATTTATACTTAAGTCATATTTCTCTCTCCCATTGTTGTGCGTATTATTCTTATCTCTGGGGGCTACCTGAA
>JANHZU010003196.1:52169-64334 GCA_032468055.1 Acrochordus granulatus
AGCAAAATGAATTGAAGTCATAAAAAAGGTAAAGGAGACCCTGCCAATCGTGACTGACTCTAGGGTGCGGTGCTCATCCCCGTTTCCAAACTGAAGAGCCAGTGTTCATCCTGGGATGGCTCCGTGATCATGTGGCCGGCATGACTGGACGCCTAAGGTACTGCCGGAAGGGGCAGTATCTATCTATCTACTCGCGCTCGCGCGCTTTCAAACCACTAGATGGGCAGGAGCTGGGGAGGAACAGCAGGAGCTTGCCCTGCTGCGCGGCAATGCTGGGTCGCGATCCCGGGCTGCCGACCTTCCAGCCAGCAAGCCGAGCTCTTAACCACTTGCGCCACTGCGCCCCTAATTTCAGTCATACAATACTTAAAGTCAATAATTTGCAGTAACTTCAGTTCTGCTAGAGCACAGGTGGTTTTTTCTCAATATCCTCTTATATAGTTTTACATCTTGAATCCTTGACTCCTTTCATTCCTTTTCCCATTCATCCATCAGTATAATTGCAATCATTTGGTATTTTACCACTTGAATGGTAAAATAAGCAATTTTTCCTCCACTAAATGGTTTATGTTGTTTTTGTTGTTTTCTTTCTTTCCTCTGAACAAAAAGAAAGAATCTTGCATTAAAAGAATACATGGACAGAGGGCAAATAATTACTTATAATGTAAGTAACCTTACCCCAGAAATAGCTATGTAAGCACACAGAATCTGCTACAAAAGCTTGAGAAAAATATTAGAATCTCTGAAAATGAGCAAAGATTTGAGAAAATTAAGTCATTCAAACTATACTTACAAGTGTGTCTTGCCAGAAGGGGAAGTGTCTTAATTGATATAACTCTCTCTGGTTTCTCTCTGCTGCTCTCATTGTTTGCCAAGGAAAAGTGAGATATGGGTGGGTTCGGCCCTGAAGCAAGAATTTGAGACAGCTTTGTGGGTGACCCAAAGAGCATGTTTCCATAGCTTTCCATTTTTAGGCCAATCAAAAACGAAAAGAGCTTTGTCCCAAGTCAAGTACTAGTCAAAAATGCTAGTGAGATGGAATACATATTTAAAACTAATACATGTTTAAAAACTAAATTCTTTTCCAGTTGATTAAAATGTGTCCAAAACAGTTTTGGTGTCCTCTAGATGCATTGAGGCTGCATCTTGTCCAATGTTTTGAAAGCTGTTGAAAGAGTATGAATTCCAGGCAGCCTAGATCAGGGGAGTTATGAGTTTCAGCCCATTTTTTGGAAGGGGTGGGATGGGGTGGAGATGCTGCAGTGCCAATTCTTACATATCATGCAAATAAAAATATAACACTAAATCAGGGTACACAATCTTGTGAGTGAATGGCTTCTATTGTGAGCCTGATCAATCACAAAATATTTCCAGATAGAAGGCCATAGTCCAGGAGACTCTTGATCATTCTACTAGGTTCAATGCATCTAGAGGACACCAAAACTGTTTTGGACACATTTTAATCAATAAATCAATAAATATATGATCAGTTTCTATTATCCTGTTTATTAGTAGCAATAAATTGGGATCTCCACAGTGGGCCACATAAACAGGATAATAGAAACTGATCATATATTTATTGATTTATTACAATAATCTCTTGAATTAAATGTGGTAGGATTCCTAGTAGAGATCTTGGGAAGCACACTGTTGCCTACAAGAACAGAAACAGACCTGTAACAGATCTCCCTCCCCGCCTCCCATGGAAAAGCATTTAAAAATATGTCTAAAATGCTGAGATAATTTGTAATGCTCCTTTGAAGTATGATCTTGAATAGCCTCTCCAGGAATTCATCTGTAGATCTTCCATTTAAATTCTTAATATTCGGTAGGTACACTGCAGGTGAATCTTTCAAGCTGTAATGTAGAATCTGCACTGTCTATGCAGATTGTGGCATAATGTTTACCGCAGGAAATATACAGTGTTTTTAAAAAATCAGTTTCATAACCAATGCTTGAATCTATGCTTCCTTTTTTCCACTTTGAAGATTAGTTTTAAATTTGCCCTTGAATTTATGTACTTTGCTGCCTTGTATTCTTACATGCCCACCTTCTATACAGTATGCCAAGCAAAAACTTGTTCGTCTGTCATCTTTAGAAGAAAATGGCAGATTCATTAGAGTCTTAAATCCATAGAAGTCTTCTGCAAGTGAAGATACTAGGTGATATCCAAAGAAACAACAACAGTTGAGAGACAGGATATCCTGAACTCTTAGTCATTTTTGAATCACTTGAAGGTGAAGGGTCATTCAGAGGCTAATAAGGAAGTCACTATTATTGTTTATCATCCTAGAACAAAAGAGAGTAGTACTATGACCTATATCTGAACTGACCTCTATCCCTTTATGAATATTACTAATTCAGGCTAAGAAAAATATCTGTAGAGGCCATGTGAGTTCTTACATGGCTTTTCTCCGAGTGCATACGTTTTCTAAGTCTATATACAATTTGTTGGCATGCACTAGTGATGTTTGTTGGGACTTGGTACTAACTTGGAAAGTCTCATATTTGCCTATGTGTCCCCAGTTATTCTTTGCCTTCTGTTATGCAACAAAGGCTTGGATTTTTCATTTCCCTTCCTCTAATTCAGCCCATCGCCCATGTTGTTTTGAAGCTCCCTCACATTCTTGAGTCAGAAATACTTTATGGAAAAACCTCGTTTATGAGCAGGCTTCTGAAAATTAGGATCCAAGCAACTCTGTATCAACAGTTTCCTAATTTCAGAGTATTTTGAACTACAATCTACAACAAACTAAAAGCTCTGGAATTGCCTGACTTGCTCCAATTAATTTCAAGAATAGTCTGATCCAATCGCCCAAGTTTGAACAGTGGCTGAAAGAGATGGAATTGCTATTTCTCATAAGTAAATAGGCATTTCCCTAACTGATTGGCTGTCCGGGGCTTCGGTATTTTCAATATTTTTTGTAGATTATCTTGTTTTATTCTGATTTAAATTTTTGATAAGCAGACTGATTGCCACTTCTCTAATCTTTCCTTTGAAGAGGAAAGTATTTCTTTGACCTAAAAGAAAGCTACCTCTTGAATAGCTTTTGGTTGTATATGCTGTATGCAAAAGATATTCTTGCTTTTACCAATTTGACATAGGTAAATGGGATTACACTGTATCATCAGAGAGCCCATCTCATAATTGTCTTCCTGATTGTCTGGTTACAATTTTTTGTTGTTCAGTTGCTATTCATGTCTGACTCTTCGCAACCCCATGGAACGTAGCACACGAGGCCTCCTTGTCCTCCACTGCCTCCCGGAGTTTGCTCAAATTCATGTTCATTGTCCATGTTCTCTACATTTTGATTCATTGCTTCAGGATCTCATATGCTAAAGTCATAATGTTGATTTCTAGAAAACCATTTCCTTAGCAAATCAATGAACTTTTGAAGATGGTCCCTCTGTCTCTTAGAATGAAGTTAGTCAAGAGAAATGGGTGTGATTGGCAATGTGTGAGGTTTCCTCCCTCAGGTCTACCTCACATGCTGTCTAACATGACATTCCTCCTGCAAGCCTGAGCACTGCAGCATCTGCTGTAGACTTTGGCCCCTGCAGGTGTGACCAGACCACTGTGAGCAGATCTTTTTCAGTGTTTCATATTGCATTGACTCACTACATTTACAGTTGAAATGTTAACATTTTTAAAACTCAGGCCTTCCTGAGCTCTCCAGAAGACACCTTGAGGGATTCCTTGTTGTTCAGTAGCTCCGTCGTGTCTGACTCTTTGCAATGGACTGCAGCATGTCAGGCCTCCCTGTCTTTCACTGTCTCCCGGAGTCTGCCCAAATCTACATCCATTGTGTTCACGATGCCATCTAACCATCTCTGCCGTCCTCTTCTTCTTTTGCCTTCAATCTTTCCCAGCATCTTGTTCTTCTCCAGTGAATGTTCTCTTCGCATTATGTGGCCAAAGTACTTTAGCTTCAGCTTCCGTATCTGTCCTTCCAATGAACAATCAGGGTTGATTTCCTTTAGGACTAACTGGTTTGGTCTCCTTGCAGTCCAAGGGACTCTCAAGAGTCTTCTTTTGCAGAACAATTCAAAGGCATCAATTCTTCAATGCTCAGTCTTCCTTAGGGTCCAAGTTTCACAGCCATAATTATTACTGGAAAAACCATAGCTTTGACTATATAGACATTTGTCGGCAAGGTGATGTCTCTGCTTTTTAATATGCTGTTAGGTTTGCCACAGCTTTTCTCCCAAGGAGCAAGCATCTTTTAATTTCATGGCTGCAGTCACCGTCTGCAGTAATCTTGGAGCCAAAGAAGGTAAAAATCTACTGTTTCCATCTACCTCTTGTACAATGTTGTGCACCTCCATCCATAGTTCTTCAGGCAGTCTGTCTACCAGATCTAATCCTTTAAATCTGTTCCTCACCTCCACTGTATTAATAAGGGATATTACTGACGTCATTCTTGAATGGCCTACTTTGTAATGTTTTTCCCTACTTTTTTCAGTAAAGTTTTTTCATTTTTAAGCCTGAATTTTGCAATAAAAAGCTCATGATCTGAGCCACAGTCATCTCCAGGTCTTGTTTTTACTAACTGTATTGAGCTTCTCCATTTTTGGCTGCAAAGAATACAATCAATTTGATTTTAGTATTGACCATCTGGTGATGTCCATGTGTTGAATTGCCTCTTGGGTTGTTGGAAAAGAGTGTTTGCTATGATCAGCTTGTTTTCTTGACAAAACTCTGTTAGTCTTTGTCCTGCTTCATTTTGTACTCCAAGGCCAAACTTGCCTGTTATTCTGGTTATCTTTTGACTTCCTACTTTAACATTCCAATCCCCTATGATGAAAAGGTCCTTTTTTTAGTGTTAGTTCCAGAAGCTGCTATAGGTCTTCATAGAAACGGCCAACTTCAGTTTCTTCGGCATCAGTGATTAGGGTATAGATTTGGATTACTGTGATTTTGAATAGATTACTCTGGATTTGGACCAAGATCATTCTGCCATTTTTGAGATTGTACTCCAGTACTGCTTTTCCCACTCTTTTATTGACCATCAGGGCTATTTCATTTCTTCTAAGGAATTCCTGGCCACAGTAGTAGTTATCATGGTCATCTGAATTAAATTTGCCCATTCCTATCCATTTTAGTTCACTGATTCTCCAAGATTCGTAGGTCTTATATTCCAGGTTCCTATGCAATATTGTTCTTTACAGCATTGGACATTCCTTTCACCTTCAGACACATCCACAGTTGAGCATCCTCTTAGCTTTGCCCCAGCCACTTCACTCTTTCTGGAGCTATTTGTTGTTCCAATTGTAATTGTCTTCCCAGTAGTGTATAGGACACTTTCTGACCTGAGAAATGAATTTTGATTATGAATGTAATCTTTCTCATAAAGGGGAGGCAGTGATTCACATATCACAGGCTAGCATTTTGCAACTGAGTCATATATTTATCTTTCCCCAAAGGCTCTTGCAATTTCCGTGAAATTCTTTCAAGTCTGTGTAACATTAATAACCTGTGAAATATCTGTGGCTGATTTTTAAGATATGCACAAAGATTCATTTCAATATTTTCTTTCCTGACATCTGATCATGCACATCACATTAGATGTTAGAAAATAACAAATAATAGAGCACTAATCACAAAATAATGGCATTTCCCCTCCTCTTTACTCTCAAGGAGAGTTTCAAGCTTCACTTTAAGGGATCTTGCAGGAGTTTCTGTTCCTGACATTTGCTCTAAGTCTTTTTCCTCTGTGTTGCTAGTTCTATGAGACCAGCAAGTGGTTTTTGCTCTCCAAATCTCTTAAGGGTATTTTTATCATCACGGAACCCCATTACTAGTGAGGCAGCTTTTGGCACCCTCCTTTCTGCTCCTTGCTGGCAGTTGTTCTTGTCCATCATGGCACCTTCCTGGTTTGCATTCCAAAATGCTCACGCAGTGCAATGCCCTAAAGAACTTGGCAAAAGAGGAGGGGTCTTGCAAGGGCTGTGCTTCTGACAGCCTTCCTGTTGAATGCAGCCCTTTGTTGTCTGTTCCAAACTTTACCAAGGTTGTAAACATCTTTGTGGACATGAGTTGGTTCACACAATACCTCTGGGGAACCTATGCCATCTCAGAGAAATATGTAACTTTAATTAATCATTGCTTCTAATCTTCTCCCAAAGTTCACAAAGAGAGTTAATGTGTGTACAGCTGGATCCTGCATTTCTCACACTTGTCTGGTTTCACAATTATAATTTAGGATTAAGAGATCTACAGCAGACTCATGTTACTCATGCTCTCCTCAGCTCCTTTATGCAATTTGCATTTGCTATTTATGAACTACTCTTCTTTGAACGTTCAAGGAAGTTAGAGTCTCTTGACTCTAGTCTAAGAAAAAAGGCTGGCCTTATTATTGGCCTGTAGTCTATTTGAAACTTTCATCTGATCCATAATGCTGTGGAGCTCAGCACTTGATTGGAGATTACTAGAGGGAGTATGTAGCTTTTTTATTCCTTCATTGCTACAGCTTGTGGACCGGACTATTTGAAAAGCCATATCTTCCCCAACCCTACGAACCAGTCACTAAGGTCAATCATTAGTCCTGCCATCATCAGAGGTGGGTTCAGTGGATATACAAGAGAAGACCTGCTTACCTGGAACTGCTTATGAAGAACATCAGGAAGCCTCAACTTTTAGGTGAACCTTGATACATCTTTGCTTTGTGAGCTGTATTGGCTCCCAGTATACTTCTGAGTGCAGTTCAAGGTACTATCGCCCATAAAACCCTTCAGAATATGTGGCATTTCTCCAATAGTTTCTACCTATCCTATTAAGTCTGATAGGATGAATATGCTCTGAGTTCAGTCTATAAAATCTGGCAAGACCAAAGAAGCAGGCCTATTCTGTGCAGAATAGCACCTGCCCTCTGAACACCATATCTCCCACAATTTAGTGAGCCCCATTCTGGCTTTGGAGAAACTTGGACATGACCCTAGGCCTGGGAGTCAAGGGATTAGTTGAGCCCATGAGGTGATATTAATTTACTGTTGATGAATATTGTCCTTAGTTGTCGTTATGTGTTTTTCATGTTGTTTATTTTATATTGCAAATTATTAAATTTTATGTTAGCAGCTAGAATTGCCATTGTGAGATGGGCAGCCATATAAAACAATAAAATAAAATATCTTCTTATTTGCTTTTGGGCTTGTTCTCTGCTTTTGGACTCTTATCACAAGAATTGTCAACCAAGTTTTCTCTTTATTTACCTTTTGTAAGATTTGGGTTGTTTGCTTTCTTGTTATGTGCTTTCAGTTTTGTTTTTAATTCTGTTTTAATTCAAAATTATTATTGTTAATCATCTTAAGCCAGAGATGGAACTGTGAGATAAGAAGCATTACAGTAATGATGATATTGCTAAAATTACACATTTTCATTTCTTCAGTTCTTTCCATCTTTTACTGGCAACTTCTGGGAAGATTTGACATAATGTATCTCTCTCTCTCTCTCTCTCATTTTACATATGCCAAATATTAGTGCTGGGGCCTCCTAACAGCAAAGTAATGATACAAAGTCAAAAAATTATATGTGTAGCTGCCAAAGCCAAGATGCGCTTGATCAAAACTGATCAAACAATTTCAATCCAAGTGATGTACAAAGCCAAAGCATTTTTCAAAATCAGTTTGGGTTTGGAATTCCTTCTACATTGCAAAAACCCAATGCATCCGAAAAAATAGGGTACATATTGAAGCAAAATCTATACTGCAGGATGCTCAAGATTTTGAGAGAAGCTCTTAGTTGCCCTGTTTGGGACAGCATCAGCTGACATCAATTTATCTCATAACATTAAGTGGAATAAGATTTGTTTTTGATTTGGATTAGAGACCATTGGATAATACCAGGCTGTACATTAGACTGGGAAGTAAAAAAAAATAGAAGTCAACAGGAGGCTATTTCCATTTTGTAACCAAGAAGGCACCCATCAGGAGCCCAGACTGACAAGACTTCACCTGCCATAGCAGATAGCAGTATCTGATTGATCTGGCTGATCTTAAAATAGGCTAAGCAGGGTTTGATTTGGCTAGTAATTAGCTGGGAGACTGCCAAGGTTTTAATCCCTTGGCCAGTCGGATATAATTAAGGGTGGGGACCTTTTTAAGGAAGGAGCAGAACCTCCCAGAGAAACCAGTGAATCCCACACAATGAATCTTGTCTTTTAAAGCAGCCTCTGCTTCTTTGCATTTTTGGGAGAAAGAAAGGGGGGTTGCACCTGCCCCAGTTATGCCTTCCCTCTCCGTAACTGATGTTGCTTCTTCCCAAAAGAGAGATGGTGCTGTTTGAACCCTCAGCTTTGTTGATTACTTCTCCAAAAGGAGGGTGGTAATGAAGCTCTCTCCTCTCCACTCCCTTTTTTAAGGTTTGAAAAGTCTTTTGGAGTCTTAGCACTTTGGCTCAGTTTGGCTATCCTGGTCCTAACATGAAAAGTAATCAGCAATCATTTTTTGTGTTTTTGATCACCAGTATACTCAAAATTGGAGACTTAGGTCCCACCTAGCAATCCTTGTATTGTTCTGCATTTGTTGTACACAGATCAAGAGTGTGGGGCTGGTTATAACTGTGAACATCTTTCCTCAGAAAGAAATTGTAGCACCGGTTTCAGTCCATAGGCTTCTTTCTCAAATTTAGCATAGGTCTGTTAATTTCTTTGACAGATACCTGGGTGCTCTTTGTCATTATATCATCATGGCTGAGAACCCTACATTGGAGGTATCACCTTGTAGGGCAAATGCTTTTTTTAAAAAATTAAGCCCTTTGGAATGGGAGTTTTACACAAGACCTCCTTCGGGTTTTCAGAGTTGGCATAATAGGATGCTGGAGATTCTTATCCTGGCCACCAAGAGTTTTCTCTCTTGCCAATAAACAGAACAGCTTTCTTACTAGCTCATATCTAGGCCTCTAACAAAAGATTGAAAATGTCTCCACCTTAATTCCCAGAGTTTAACAAGAGTTTTGAAAAATCTCAGATAGTTGGAGATACCTTTTTTTGGGTAAGATCTTGAGGACTTGGGCCCTGGTAGAGTAATGGGTTAAAAATTGATGTAATATTTTGTCAAATTTAAGAAGCATTTTGTCTTCCTTTTATTTTGGGCCTACCTTTGGGTGGATAGCTCTTTTTCCCTTTCCAGCTTTATCAACCCATTTCCAATTATAAATACTCGATATTTAGTCTCCTTAATTTCATCATTAAAGCCATGATGATATAATGACAAAATTACTAGAGTTTATTGTGATTTCTGTTTCCTGAAGTTTATTACTACTTTTCCCTTTTTAATATAATCTCTTTATTAAATTTCAAAGTCAAACATTAAAACACAAACTAATGCTTAGATGATCCATCCCATTAGTTCTATATATGATATCATTAAAGTATGCCTTACATTATTTACTTCTTGTGCAATAACTATACCTTTTAAAGATTAATGTATACTAATTATATTAATCGATGTATAATTAGTACACATTAATCTTTAAAAGGTGGTGGGAGCTCCATGTAAAACAAAATGTGTTTTAATTAACTGGAAAAATCCTTGAGGCAATTCAGTCTTGTCTTTGGACTTTTTTCCCCTGAGATTTGCCAATAGTCTTTAATCAAATCTAAGGTCAATATATGTACTGCCTTAACTTACCCTGGAGGAGACTAGTTTTGGGTGTTGTAACTTGTCAAACTTGAAAATTTGATTATGTTGCCTAGGGTCAATGCAAAATTGAATTTCCTATTTACTTTAGTACACAAAATTGCAGTATATTTTGCACTTCATTCTTTAAGGTTTTTTGACATTTAGCATTCCCAGTGTAAGTCTTACACTAGATTCATAGTTCTTGACAGGTTTGTAAATCTTTTCTGGAATATTTGCAGAAATTCTTTCAGATCTTTTTTTTTTTGGGTTGACCTTATCTATTTTACTGACTTATTTCTATCGAATTCCAAGTACTCTACATTACGGTTCATTGCTTCAGGATTTCATATGCTAAGGTCATAATGTTGATTTCTAGAAAACTATTTCCTTAGCAAATCAATGAACTTTTGAAGATGGTCCCTCTGTCTCTTAGAATGAAGTTAGTCAAGAGAAATGGGTGTGATTGGCAATGTGTGAGGTTTCCTCCCTCAGGTCTACCTCACATGCTGTCTAACATGACATTCCTCCTGCAAGCCTGAGCACTGCAGCATCTGCTGTAGACTTTGGCCCCTGCAGGTGTGACCAGACCACTGTGAGCAGATCTTTTTTAGTGTTTCATTTTGCATTGACTCACTACATTTATAGTTGAAATGTTAACATTTTTAAAACCATTTTTTAAAAATAAAGTGCTCTTGCAGGCCCTCCTGAGCCCCTCCAGCAGAGACCTTGAAGGATTCCTTGTTGCTGTTCAGTAGCTCAGTTGTGTCTGACTCTTTGCAATGGACTGTAGCACGTCAGGCCTCCCTGTCTTTCACTGCCTCCTGGAGTCTGCCCAGATCTACATCCATTGCGTTCACGATGCCATCTAACCATCTCATCCTCTGCCATCTTCTTCTTCTTTTGCCTTCAATCTTTCCCAGCATCATGCTCTTCTCCAATGAGTCCTCTCTTCACAATAGGTGGCCAAAGTATTTTAACTTCAGCTTCCATATCTGTCCTTCCAATGAACAATCAGGGTTGATTTCCTTTAGGATTAACTGGTTTGATCGCCTTGCAGTCCAAGGGTTCCTCAAGAGTTTTCTCCAGCACCACAATTCTTCAATGCTCAGCCTTCCTTATGGTCCAACTCTCATAGTCATGCATTACTACTGGGAAAACCATAATTTTGACTATATGGACTTTTGTTGGCAAGGCAATGTCTCTGCTTTTTAATATGCTGTCTAGGTTTGCCACAGCTTTCCTCCCAAGGAGTATCTTTTAATTTCACAGCTGCAGTCACTGTCTACAGTGATCCTGGATCCAAGAAGGTAAAAATCTACCACTGTTACCATTTCTTCCCCTTCTATTTGCCAGAACATGAGGGGACCAGATGCCATGATCTTAGTTTTTTTTAATATTGCGTTTCAAGCCAGCTTTTGCACTCTCTGCCTTCACTCTCATCAAGAGGCTCTTTAGTTCCTCTTCACTTTCTGCCATTAGACTGGTATCATCCGCATATCTGAAGTTGTTGATATTTCTCCTGGCAGTCTTAATTCTGGCTTGTGATTTATCTAGCCCAGCATTTCGCATGATGTGCTCTGAATATAAGTTAAATTAGTTGGGTGACAATATACAGCACTATTGTACTCCTTTCCCAATTTCAAACCAATCTGTTGTTCCATGTCCGGTTTTAACTGTTGCTTCTTGACCCCACATACAGATTTCTCAAAAGAGAGGTAAGGTGGTGTGATATTCCCATTTCTTTAAGAATTTGCCAATTTGTTGGGATCCACACAATCAAAAGCTTTAGCATAGTCAATGAAGCAGAAGAACTCCCTTCATGATTCAGCAGATGTTGGCAATTTGATCTCTAGTTCCTCTACCTCTTCAAAACCTAGCTTGTACTTCTGGTACTTCTTGGTTCACATACTCCTGAAACACAGCTTGTAGTATTTTGAGCATCACATTGCTGGAGTGTGGAATGAGCACTATTGTGCAGTAGTTTGAACACTCTTTGGCACTTCTTTGAAATTGGAACGTACGTAAACTGAATTTTTCCAATCCCATGGCCACTGTTGAGTTTTCCAGATTTGCTGGTATATTGAATGCAGCACTTTAACAGCACCATCTTTTAGGATTTTAAATAGTTCAGCTGGAATACCATCACCCCCACTGGCTTTGTTGTTAGTAATGCTTCCTAAGGTCCACTTGAATTCACACTCCAGGATGTCTGGCTCTAGGTCAGTGACCACACCTTCATGGTTATCAGGGATATTTAGATCAATCTTGTATAGATTTTCTGTTATTCTTACCACCTCTTCTTAATCTTTCCTGCTTCTGTTAGATCCTACCATTTTTGACCCATTTATGCACGAAACGTTCCATTGATATCTCTAGTTTTCTTGAAGAGATCTCTAGTCTTTCCCAGTCAAATGTTTTCTTCTATTTCTTTGCACTGCTCATTTAAGAAGGTCTTCTTATCTCTCCTTGATATTCTCTGGAAATCTGCATTCAGTTGGCTGTATCTTTTCCTTTCTCTCCTGCCTTTTGCCTGCCTTCTTTCCTCAG
>JANHZU010003196.1:92267-113119 GCA_032468055.1 Acrochordus granulatus
TCTGTATAGAGCTCCGATAAAAGGACACCAGCAGTCTCTGAGTGATGTTGTTCTTCCTGAGCACCCTCAGAAAGTACCGTCTCTGCTGGGCAGCTCAGAGGTGTTCACACTCCAGGTAGGTCTTCCTCAAAGTGGACTCCCAAGAATCGAAAATCTGCCACCCTCTCCACACAGTCTCCACTGATGATAAATGGTGGAATGTCCGTTTTCTTCTTCCTGTAGTCTTATTACCAGCTCCTTGGTCTTTGACGTGTTGAGGAGCAGGTTGTTCTCTTTGCACCACGCTGTCAGCCACTCCACCTTGACCCTGTAGGCAGACTCATCCACCCCTGAGATGAGCCCCACTACTGTGGTGTCATCTGCAAATTTAACGATGGTGTCGCTATGATGGGCGGGGATGCTATATATGATGAAGTCAGTGAATAGAAAAGCAGAAGCATCTGCTTCTTTTTCTGTCTCATTGCTGCCACTTAGCCCCTAGATGTGGAAGTCCAGCAATTTAGTCCAGTTTGGATGTGATAAAAAGCAAATTGCAGGGATAAGACTTTGTTTCCAGATTGTGCTGGAATCCACAACAACATGGGTTTTACTTGTTGATTTCCTGAAGAATATAACCCTTTTTGTAACATCAGAACAGGGTTCCATCTCTTTTCTCCCCAATCTAGTTACCTCATCTGCCTCATCTCAACTCCACCCAGTCTCTTCATCTTTCCTTTTCCACATTGGCACACAGAATCCTCTCCTTGTTCATGTCTCCATCAAGGTTCTGCTCATCAAAATGTTGCAGGAGAACTCAGAAGGGTGATCTCAGCATCTTTTGCTAATAACGAAAGCAGCTTGGCTTTTTCAGGTTTCTGTCTCAGCCTGAAAGAAAAGATATTGCTGCTTTCTGAGTTGCATTTACCTTAATGTCTGGATTCCTTAAAAATCTGAGGCAGTTTGTCCAATTCAGTATATCATCTTAGTTTATTTTCTTTTTTCCTCTTTCTATTGGAAGGAGGAAGGGAAATCTGTGTGCTTCTGCGTCTGTTTGTGAAAATGGCTTTTCTAGGTATAAATCGATAGGGGACAATTAATTTTCAGAATTGTATAAATAAATTTATTTTGTAAGCAATGAATTTTAGTCAGAAGATATTCATTTTTTAAAAAACATAGTTCTGCCTCTTGCTTTATTTTTGAGAATGTGAGTTCTGGAAAATGCCCATATACCATATGCATACTGCACAGAATTTTTGTATACTTACAAATTTTTGTCAAACCATCCTTTTTAAGAAGTGTCATTTGATATTCAGGATTGACTTTCGTTCAACTAAACATGGTAGCAATCAACCTTTGCAATCAATGATTGCCTATTCTCAGCCTGTCAACAGAAACAGTCTAATTTGATTCTTGAAGATTTGTTCTTAAGGTTCCCTGTGTAACTACAGCTTTCATCTCATCCACATTACTTCACATTTTACACTGATAATCCTGTGCTTCAACTCATGTAACATATCAGTCTGAATTTTAATCTCTCCTTTATTGTAGATAATAGGTAGGCAGACAAATTCTAGTAATTTGAAATACTAATTAATATATTTAACCCATGTTTAATATTAAAAATCAAGACTATGTCTCCAGGCTGTTTCATAGTACATTGGTTTAAACATTTATGTTTAAAAGATAAAGGTTTCCCCTGCCAGTCATGGCTGATTCTAGGGATGGTGCTTATCTGTTTATCTCTTCTCTAGCTGAAGACCCAGCATTGCCTGAAGACACTTCTGTGGTCATGTGGCTGGCACGACTATACGGCAAGGCACACGGACACTGTTACTTTCCCACAGAAGTGGTACCTATTTATCTACTTGCATTTTTACATGCTTTTGAACTGCTAAGTTGGCAGATGCTGGAGGAGACAACGGGGGCAACTTTGTTGCTTCACTTTGTTGCAGGGCAACACTTGGGTTTTGACCTTGGGCTGCTGACCTTCTAGCCATCAAGCCCAATGTTTTAACCGCTTGCGCCACCACGCCCCCATAATTTATATTATAGGCATTAATGTTATAGGCTTCCAAAAGTGGACTACTTTCAGTTCTGGTGTATGTTTTGCATTTTTTAAAAGAAAAATGCATTTCATGTTCAAAAGCCATGCCAGATGTCCAGTCCAATGAAACTCTCAATTGAGTACCAAAGGGAAGAATAGCTTAACAAGAACAGTTAGTTACGAATACCAAACACTCCTACCTACTCTGTTGGATAACAAAAGCCAGACTTGTTAATGAATCTTCAGACGTTCCAGGTCCAGTTCCCTCTCAGGACAGACTCATTTGAGGTCCAGTTGAAATCCATAGCCATCAGCTTAGCTGTATGGATGATTTGCTGAGTATTTTGCAGTTGGCATTAACAAAGAAACTGCTGCTGGCACATGCTGTGCTGTTTCAGCTATTCACCATACCAGCTCGAGATAGTTGAGACATCAAATCAATCTACAAATTACTATTAAAGCATTCTTAACTGCTTTCCATTAAATGCAGATTATGAAGTGCAGACGGCAATAGCACTAAAGAAAACTAATCACATTAATAGATGTAAATTCCAAAAGAAGTAAACTCAGCCATTTTTATTACAGCACAAAGTCTGTTCCTAATTTTAAAAAGAGAACTAATTTAGCCTCATTAGCTTTCTCAGAAATGTATTTTCGAAATGTTTTGCTCTTCGTCTTTTAAAATGTGAAAATGAGTCACGGTCAAATGGTAATTTACTTGTGTCAGCACAAGCTACAAGAAAATTTTCTTACACATGTGTCTTTTTTTATCAGATGTGGAGTCCTTGGTGCTCTCTGAGCTTGGTAGTTTGCTTTGCAGATGTTTCATTACCCAAGCAGGTAACATCAGTACTAGTGAGTGTGAGGTTTACTCCTTGTTTAAATACAGTATAAACTATCTGACTCTTCACGACCCCATAGACCACAGCACTTCAGGCCTTCCAGTCTTCCACTACCCTCCGGAGTCTTCACAAATCCATGCCCATTACACCAAAGATGCTATCTAACCGTCTCATCCTCTGCTGTACCCTTCTCCTTTTGCCTTCAATCTTCATTTATTTATTTATTTAAATTTGCCGAATTCAAAATGACTCTTGGCGGCTTACAATAAAAAATACTCTTTCCCAGCATCAGAGTCTTTTCCAATGAGTCCTCTCTTTGCATTAGGTACCCAAAATATTTTAGGTTCTTTCTAAATGCTTTGATTTGGTATGGAATCAGGAAGCCCATCTGCAGTAGCTGAAACAACCACCTGACTTAGAAGAGAAGACAATTATTTTACTCTTCTTTCTGTCCAGAAGCAGGTAGATAGTGGAGCAATAGATTTTTGATGGGATGATGGCATAAATATTGACCAACCTTCTGAGGGTTCCAGGATGGTTATAGCTGCTATTTAACACCCAAATGTATGCTTAATGTCCTTGTCCTTTCACATCGTAAGTGTGGCATAAATCTCAGCTGACCTGAATGTGAGTTGCTTTCTCACAACAGAAGCTCCTCTTTGTTCTGATTCTCTGTTCAACAGTATTGTAAGGCCAAAAGATAGAATGTCTATAGACAACCTTCGGAAAAAAAGCAATCTCTTCAAGTCCATATTCTTCTGAAGCATTTTATTTACTTTACCCACATATTTAAATGAAATGAAGTTACATTCACCTATAACGACTGTATTGATGGCTCACTGTCTTAAAAATTCAGTTATATCTTTACTCCATAGCAATGTTATTCTTTACACAATCCAAATGACTATATAGTAGAAAAATATATAATGAAAATTTTTATATACAAAAGCAAACTTTTTATGTCATCAATTCCTGATCAGAGTGTTACCCAACAAGTAGCTAATTTGTTTGCTTGTTTATTATTTTTTAAGTTTTTAAAACCGCCATCTCCCATCGAAGAGGGACTCCGGGCAGTGTACAGTAAACATTCTTCTAAGATAATTAGTTCTAAGGTGCTCAGACATATTCAAACCACTTTTCTTTTTTCTTCTTCATGAGAATAACCATTCTGTATCTCTTCGATGCCACTGAATCAAGTTGTCTTACTATATCTCTGAGGATAAGGATTTCCCAACTTCTGCTTTTTTAATAAGAATATTTTGTATTTCTCTGTATTCCTATGTTCCATGAAGTATTTTAATTCCTCCTTTCCCATATCTCCTAATGCAATGATCAGGAAGCAATATTACCTCATCATTTGCCTGTGATATATTCTTCAGAGTATCATCTAAAGTACATTTATTTAATTTCGTATAATCTTCAAGTTCTTTCCAGTGAGTTTTTTACCCCGAATAATTAAACTTTTCCTTGAGCCCAAGTGTTTTATTTACTTGCAGTAAGTTTTCACCTTGAATTTTGTGAAGAAATTTAAAAATGACCCTGTTTGATTTTAATTTCAACTGTTTATTTTGCCCTTAATAAATTAAATTTGTAAATTATGGTCAATCATAAATATAAAGCAGCTTTGATAAAACATAATTTACATTATCTGAAATACTTCTATTATAACTTGTACTTGTGCCTTTATTCTTCCTTGGTGTTTTAAAGAGCTGTTGAAGTTTCCTGCAATGCAGATACACTTGTCTCTATTCCACAAACAAGTAATTCTCTTGTAAAGTTAAGTCTCATCAAATCCTCAGGATTCATTTTGTAAAGCTGCTGTTGAATAGATGATGTTCTCAACCCCAAAGCTGATTTAAGATATGCACACAACATCTGATTATTATAATGAGGAAAATTTATAAAAACAGAAAATATCCTTGCCTCCATCTTTAATCAGTCTTTATAGAGAGATTCATATAGATATGTATACATATGTAAATGATTTATTTCCCCAACCCCAAACAAGGAACGAGAAGTATGTGTGCAGATTAAGGGTCTTCATCCATCAATGGAATTTCTAGAAAATAAAAGAAAGAATTAATAGGATTTAATTGTGGGATGTCATATGGAATGTCCTGAAGTTTTGTGCTATAAGATGTCAGCAATGGGCCTACCAGTTCTTAAGATAGTCAGTTATGCAAGAATTCAGGAAATCTTTAGTATTTATTTTCTGCACAGCTACTTGCATAATCAGAGCCTGTGACTTTGCAGAATCAATTCATTTATTTCAAGGCCCTTTATAAATGACTGTGTTTTATGGTAAATGAATTAGGAAAATTGTCATCTAGCTTAAAAAGTGGCATACAGGTAGTCCTCATTTAGTGACCACAACTCCATCATTAAGCAAAGAGGTTGATAAGTGAAACTGTGATTGTGCTTATGAATTTACTTCAGCTTTATTTGCTCTTCAAACCTGCAAAGCTCATAAATGAGAGGGTTGGTGGTAAAGTTTCTTTTTCATCACTGTCTTTTCTGTGAACAGTAATTAAACAAGGCAGTCACTAAACATGGACTACTGTGCTGTATATTCAAGACAATCTGAAGTTATTTGAATCATTCTGGAACTATACTATCCACTCAATTTTGCTGCATTCTGCTTTGTTTCAGAGCATAACAGATTTCAAGATTAAAATGTATTGGGGCTTTTAGAGTAACTCTGTTAACTAGTCTTTAGGAATATACAAACACTATAGTTTCATATGCTATTCTATATATACCTATTTCAACTGGAAAACACTATGAATGATTAACTAAACATTTAAAAGATTAACCTCCCCAAATTTCCAGACCACTCCCAGTATGATTGGAGAAATTTGATTTGGAAGAACAGAATATCATGGAGAACACTCAATCCTGGAACAATAGGTTTTATACAAATACACTGTTCTCACTTATAGTAAATAACTAACATTAATTTTCTACTTTCTTTGATATTCTTGAAGATGCTGACAGATTACAGCACAAACTATGTTCAGCATATTAACCCACTAAATGTACATTCTGGTATTAAGAAAATCCAACTCAGCAAAATAGTATGGGTTTTATAGAATATTCAGATATTAATTGAATAAGTTGAATGTTATGATTAAAAAAGATAAAAAATTGAGTGTAAGTAGGATTATCAAAGTGACTTCTTTTTTCATCCCTGTTTCACTTCAAACAAATTTAAAAGATACTGGCAAATTATAAAGCCAAGTACCAAAATTATCTTTAGTCATCTAAATCCCATAGATATCCTCGGTGGGTGGGGGGATATGTTAGGTGATTGCAGCCCTGTCTGCAATTTGCCTGTAAATTTGCCCATCTACTCCCAAAATGGCCCTGAGTATCTTAGGAGTATAAAAAGCTCACCCATTATACCTCCTACAGCATCCATTTTTATGAAAGTGCAGCCCTTTCCCAGAAAATACTTAGGCTGAGTGTTTACCAAGAATCTGAAAAGTTTTAAAGTTTGAAACATTCTGAATTCAAGTGGGTTTTAAATCCTTTTTTTTTCTGAAATTCTATCTTGTGCTGGGACAAAATTGGACATTCCATTTTCTACATGTTCCAACATCCCTTGATGGGATTTAAAAATAGTCCTCCAAGGAGTGGAGTCTTCTCCTTCAATCAATCAACCAGCAGGAATAGATTTCATCTCATCATGGAGAAAATCTTTGTGGCTGCTAAGACTCAACACTTGGTGGCATATAATTAATCCTCAATCAATTGATTCCATTTCTGCCAGCATTAGTTGGAGGTAACTGAGGTAGGGATAGTGTGGGGAGACTAAACATGCTCATTACACTCATGCTTACTGAGAGTCCTTTGGGCACATAAGAAATAAACTGCTGTTACTCCAGAAAGTTAATGTTAGCATTGTTTTAAATTCCTTGTTACAAGGAAACTAGAGATGATGGACAGTAACAAAATACTGTATGACTGGCAACTTGCTTGAAAAGAGAGCCCAATACAACTGAGACAAAATATATATTAAGCTAAGTATTCCTAAACTATTCAGCCACACAGTGTCACTTTGGATAGTGAGATAGGTGGCATATGAATTAAATATTTAGCTTTTCAAATTTTGCATTATCTGAATTTTCAAGATCTCAATAGAAAAATGTTACTTTTTCATTCCGTCAAAATGGAAATTTTTTTATTCCAGGATTTGAATTTTTCAAAAATATTGAAAAATACAGCATACCTTCAAAATTTCAAATATGCGCCTGACCAAAAAAGATTGGTGGCCTTGGTATATGGGCTCTTGAGGTACGGCATGCTTAGCTATTTTCATATTCTACACCTACATAACTATTCAACTTCCTTAATGTTTTACTGATTCCATGAATACATAACTGACTATGATTCCATGAATACATAACTGACTATGAAAATCAGCTAAACAGACAGCCAACAAGTATTCAGGAACCCTGTCATCACAAAATTTTTAACAATGACAACAGCACATATGGGTGAAGAGCAATAATACTTGCTTTGCTTGTCCTGATTTTTTCTGAAATGAATCAGAACTACATCATATATTGTAACAGACAGAAATCAGTATTAATAAAAATACTTTGGGAAGACACCAAAGAAAAAGTAAGGATCTTAATTGGCATAATTAACTAATGTTCTCCAATTAACATTGTATAATGAAGGACACCCATCACCCTGGAGTAAAGGACAGATGTATGCTTGTTCAGATGGCAGTGAAAATTGGGCTTGTAAATATGCTCTTCTGGAAAAAAATTGGGGGAGAGTGATTGAGAGAAGTTAGAACAAAGAGACAGATCACAGATCTAAGGGTAGATTTCTTTTTCCAAGCAAAATCTCATGGCTTTTCCATGAAGAAAACACTGCCACTAAAATAATTTCATGTATGAGTCAACATTGAAAATTACCATCAGCAATATCAATGCTTGGGCTGCTTGATGCTACTTCTTCAGTGGTGCTGTTGATAACATCAGTTCTGTCTGAGACAGGATGAGCTCCCATCTGACATGCAGAAGATGTGTATAAACTTTGGAGGAGTTCAGAAGAGCCTGAAATGCTGTCACAAGTATCGAATTCAGCTGGCAACCTGTTCAAATCATCTGGTCCAGGGTAAGCTGGAGGATTCTGATCATCTGCTTGAAAAATATATCCCTGGCCTGCAGGGGTCAATTCATTCACTCCACTACTCACAGCTTCGTCATAAGAAGGAAGCATAACAGGAACACCATCCACCACCACAAAGTCTGGGCCATTGCTGCAATTCTCTTGAGTATCTCTACATCAGGAGAAAAAAGAGACTGTGTGTAGAGATGACATTGGGAATGGCCAAACATCCTTTGCCAGAAAAAGATTTCTCCAGGAACAAAATTTTTAGTAATTTGAAATGCAGTTAGCACATCTGTAAATATTTACTTCAAAGATATCCAAAAGCCTTTGGAAAATGAGAGTCATGTAGCCAACAGTTACAAACGTAAAAAATAACTCCTAATAACCAAAGGAACAATTGTTAACCCACCAATATTCCCCCTTAAATATTTCATTATATTTCAACATATCAAAATTTTTAGATTCATGAACATAAAGTTAAAATGGGAAATCCTAGGGAAAACAGTTATGGCATCTAAAATTATTTTAATTATGTATTTGCATTGGTCATTGTTTCTGAAATGATTGAGCACCAAAATATAAAGTAATCCTAAACCTGGAGCCCTCTGGAGATGCTGGACTTCAATTGCCAGCATGCATGGAGTAATTTAAAGGCAGCATCTGGACAAAAAACTGATTTCAAATTTTATCTACATATAATCTGAAATTATGGATCCAAGTTTCTATTACAACACAAAACTGACAATCAACACAAAACTGATTAAATCAAGTTATTTAAAAAATCAGAATGACATATACTATACAATAAAATATTGGAGTAAAAATTGGACAAGAAAAAAGTAAGAAATTAATATTTAAAATATTTTGCCTTGTTCCTAAAACAAAATGAGCACAAGCATGTTTCAGTAAGGAGGGAGATCCATTATATCAATAAGACTGGAGAACATCCATCTCCAACAGAAAGGGACCTTTCTACAGAAACCTTGGGATTACAACTCCAAACTGATGTAGAATTGGGAAGTTGCAACCCCAATGCCACTAAAGGGGTCCTGCTTTGAGAAGGCTGCTATACATTTAAAAAAGCTAAAATAGATTTGGTTTCAAAAATGAAATGTTGTAGCCACTTTTTAACTGGACACTGAAGCTTTCCAGACATCTGTCTGAGTCTGCCAGCAGAATGCTTTACCCACTAATGCATTTCATGCTTGTATGGATCTCTCTCCTTGCTGAAAAGGAAAAGCTGTCTTTACCTTTGAAACCTGATGTTTACTGTTACTATATAAGAAATATAGGGACGTGGTAGTCTAGTGGTTAAGATGCTGGGCTTGCTGGTGGAAGGTTGGCAGCCCAAATTCAAGTCCCAAACATTGTGTAATGGGGTGAAGGGCTTTATAGGTCATAACTAACACCATGAATTGAACCTGGAAACAGAGTGACAACCAGTGCAACTCACACAACAGCAGTGTCACATGGTCGCCTTTGAGACCCCAAGAACTATTCATGCAGCTGCAGTCTGTACCAGCTGTAGCTTCCAGAAGGTCTTCAACGGTAGTCCCACATAGAGCTCATTGCACTAGTCTAGGTGCGAGATGACAAGGACATGAGTGACTGAGCACGGGGACTCCTGATCCAGGTACAGGCGTAACTGGCATACAACACAAAGTTCTGCAAAGGCTCTCCTAGCTACAACTGTCACCTGCTCATTGAGCAGGAGTTGTGAGTCTAAGAGAACCCTCAGGTTCTGCACCGGGTCTGTCTGGGACAGTTCCACCCCACCCAGAACTAAAGATGTTTCCCATTGTAGAAAAATCATGCAGTACCTGTTTCACTTGCACCACAACAATTTGCAATGAATGTTTAATTAATTGTATAATGCAACAAAACATATGGATCTGAAAATTAACATATCAAAAATCAAGGTAAGTGTGTTTGACAGGAGAAATGTCAAATATTTAAGTAGTAAAAAGTTAGAACAGGTAGATTAAGTTTATACCTTGCTGGAATGTTTCTTAAAGATGGGAAGATGGATAGGGTAGTTTTAAACATATAAAATCTGGTAATAAATAGAGGGTTACATGGGATCAGTCACAAGGAATGGGTGTTTGCTTAAAAATAAAAGTATTTGTGTATAAGAGCTTGCTTCTGTCCATTTTTGTCACACAAAAATAAAAGTTGCTATGTCAGGAAAAACAAAAAAGCAAACTAAATACAGGAAGAAGACTTAAAACTGTGTAAAACAAGAAGAGGATGGTCAAAAATGAATGTGTGATGAATGTAAAAGTGAATGACCAGTACAGTATGAAATAAAAATATTTAATTTATAGAATAAAGTGTTAATTACAAAACAAGTATAAGAAGAGAGAATGAAAGAGGTAAGAGGAAGAAAGTAGGCTAAGAAAATAACAGTTGGATTCAATTGATGAAAATATTTTACCTAACTTTGAAAAGCATAATATTCGTATGTTAGTGGGATACATTGAGCATAGCATTTCTGAAAGCAAATAGGTATTATAGATATGTAAGTTGATTGTAGTACAAATCAATTGCAAATAAAATTCATAAGAATCATTAACAGCTTTGCACACCAGCAAAATTTAAAACAGTACTAACCTTGGGAGGAAATGTGCCTTAAACTTGGTTTGGAACATTCTGGCAAGAATAATTAACAGAAGCATTAGAAGAACACTAGTTGCAGTGAATGCCACAATCTTCCATGTTCGCAGGAGAGTTTCTTGGTTATTTGGCCAGGCTTGTTCTACAAAACAAGGAGTAATGGGAAAAAGTACTAGTTACATTAGCTAATAATGGCCTTTTATTGTACGCTGGAAGAATCAGAGCCCAATATTCCACATTGATCCTCACAGCTACTACCATAAGTATGACTGCTCACATTCATTTATGGTTTTACAAAATTATTTCCAATCTAAAAAGTTATCAAGATAACACATGTGGAAGCAGTGACTTCTACAGGGGAATCAAAACAGAGACAGCAGTCTATTGACATTGCACACATACAAAAGGGCAGGGTTTGGACTGGAACACCTGTGGATATTTTTGTTTTGGAAGCAAAATTAATGCCACACGTAGTAAGGTATTGTGGAGGCAGTTTCAAGTCAAAACAAATTTTTACTTGAAAATGTAATGTTTAAACATTTAGGCTTATGCTGGGTATCTGGACTGCTTTGTTCTTACCTGATTTGATACAATATACTTGATAGGATGGAAACCATTTTCCATACTGGCAGGTGATATATTTGTAGTCATTACTGAGAGTGTAGCCCGGATCACAATAGAATTCAACAACAGTTCCATGGTTGTAATGTTCACAAGGCCGCGGATGGCAGATATAATCTCCATGAGTCACCATAGGAGGTAGTGGACAAACTTGAACATAAATAAAACATTAATAAAACAAAATTAGTTAATTATAGTAATGCCCAGCATCAACAGAAATAAAATAATGTAACAATATTTCTATATAATGCTACCTCAATCAATACATAAACATATCCATAATATTTATGCCACAGATACCAATATATTACACATCAACATATTCGTTTCTGCACAATGGCAGGTGCAATGTTATTGATCAAAAAGAATGAAAGAATTATTACTGTTGAAAACATTGTTTGTAACTATTACTGTCCGCTGTTATTTAAAATAACAAAAATAAACTCCATACAAATTATATTCCCATATTATGCCTCTATTCTGTTCTTATAATGTTATAAGAGAAAGTAGTTTAAGCATGCTTCAGTGCTTAGTTAATGAAATATGTATTAGAATATACAACTCACAGACATTACAACATTTTTAACAGAAGCATAAAGATTTATTGAAAAAATAAGATTTATTGGAAAAATATTTTTTGCTGCAATAAACCTTACTGCACCTACTAAAACAAGCAATTGCTTAATTTAATTTAAAAATATTTAACACAATGTATATCAAAATAGTGAATTAATAGGTCAAATTCTTAAACCTTAAATTTCTATTTAGGGAACATGAAGCACTATACAATGAGTGGGATATACACGAACATCAAAATCTACTCAAGTCAATGCAATTGTAATGTTTGGTACATTTATTCAAATTTAGGGCACAAATTAGACTGAGAAAAAGGCAAGAGTACCTTGAACGTTATTGATGGTTTTGTTACAAGTGTGTCATGAAGGAAATATCCTTCAATATTGTCATATTTACATAAAGTCCATTCCATCTTCTCCAACCTGATGCTCTGCTACTTTCAACATTCCCAGCTAGCAGAACTACAAATTGCCAACAGTGACTGGCAAAACCTTACAGTAGTTTTTTTGTGGCCTTACTTTGAAACTTCAGAGACCTGTTACACGACCTTCAGAATGAATTCAGGAGTTTTTCATACAAAGTGTGTGTTATCACTACAGGTCATTGCTAAATTCAGCTATTCTCTTAGATTCATAATAGAGCAAGCTGCATCACAAATCATTTTTACAGTTACAGAGAAGGATCCTGCATTCTTAAACTTCAGACTCATAAAGTCTGGCTGAGGACAAGGACCTAACAGAGCAATCAACAGAGACAGTATTTTTTCCTTTTCTTTCTAACTTATGCTTATAAAAGCAGCTGTAAGGACAGATAGATTTTGCTGAGAGAGATGGCAGGCCCAGGGTCAAATCTCCAGTAGAGCTCTGTTCTAAAGGCATCAATGAGCTGCTGTTTTCTTTACTGCTGCAAAATGGCCTGTAGGTTATCACGAGCATGTGTGTCAAAAACAGATATGAGGCACGAATTTGGGAGGCCAAATGGGTTGTCTCGGGTTCATAAAAAAACATGCTAAATATATGCAGATGGCCATGTAGAGTTTAATATTCAGTGGTTATTCATAACTGCATAACTGCAATGGTAGGCTTTGAAAATAAGGCCTTAAAAGGACTAATCATTCCTATGTTCAGTGAAAACAACCAAACATTTTGTTCCTCAAGCATTCCCTCCATCCAGTTGGCTCATAGCACCAGAGGGATGACAATGTGGTGCTGGGCCTGTGGTTATCAAAGCTAAGTACTATGGTTGCTATCTGCTGAGCAGTATAAAATGTATTGGTATATAACGGTGGCAATATGTCCCAAATGAATGCTGAACAAATGCCATTGTGTCTGGATAAAACGTATGCTTGGATGCCCCTGTTGCAACACTGTTAGTTACAGGATGTGGCACAAGCCTGAGCTCTTGGAGTTACCTAGAAATTTGAAAAACCAAAAACACTTTTAATTTTGCCGCACAGAGCTTCCTTCAAGTGGGGAAATTGGAGCAAGACTGTACAAATTGCTGAAATATAATTCTTAGCTAGCTGTTTTTACTGAACTACAATTGACTGGAATCAGCAAAAAGACTCGTTGCGGCATAAATAGTTCACATGCATCAGTTATTCTGTGGTGAACTTCTGCTTGGGGAATAGAATATTCTATTCTAATGAATAGAAGCAGTTTCAAACTGCAGTGCCATATTCACTCAGTGGAACTGTGCTGATTACTATCTTTGTGGCATCACCAGAGGTGAATTGCGATGACAAAAAATACCCTTTTTACATTGAATTGTGCAGCATTATAGAAGACCATAAAAAGGACTCTTTATGTTGGCAGGTGATCTAAATGCACAGATTAGTAAATTGCAGCTTGGCTGGGAAGATGTCTGGCAGCATGAATGATAATGAGTACAATTAAACTCACTATTCATTTGCAGCAACCTATTCAGAGAAATTGATCATCAATTAACTTGGGAGTCATGAGCACTAAATGCTGCTTCTATGATCAATTATTTCCGAATAGGAAGATACTTTAAGTCTGCTATTAATGATATCAGGATATTGAGAGGTGCCAATGTATAGCAGTGTCTAACCATCACCTGGTTCAGTGAAAGATCAAAGTGAAATCTATGCTACACTGAGATCTACCACTCAGCTTCATCTAAATGTAGTGATCTGAATAATGCCAAGAAGCCACAGAGTTGACATTTTGCAACCAAATGAATATTATATCAATGTGGAGAAGCAGTGATTTGAAGTTAGAAATAGAGTGGAAATAGAAGCTATCTGCTCTTTTGCTCAGAAAGACATAATCAAAAATGAATAATGGATGGCATTAGGGCCTTGAGACAAGAAAAAATTGTGGTCAAGCTTGAAATTCTAACATTGGCAAAGCAGCTGACAAAACAAATTCTCAAAAAGCTGAAAAAATGAAAAGGAGATCTTTTGGGATGGCATACCTGCAGAAATGGGGACAACAGATAGGCATAGGAAGAAAAGGATTCTTTTCAACCTTGAAAGTATTGTCAGGCAAGCAGAGTTGACCTAGGATAAGCATTAGCAATGTGTTAGAATGAGTGACTAAAATGACAGCTAAGGTGCTACAACATTGGAAACAGCACCATGACTTGATTTTACATTGTGAGGCACTAGCTGAATTAGATCAGGACCAAGAATCCAGATCCATTCTCCAATACTGTATGTGAAGCTGAACTAAGCAAAACAGAGTTTGCTTCAGCTACAGTATCAAAAATGGAAAAATGGCAAAGCTGCAGGACTTGACCAAGGTGTGGAAGGCCTGTAGTGATTATATTCAAAGGTTCTATTGGGACAGAAATACTGTCAGGGAAACAAGTGTTAACATGTCACTTCTAACAGATACTACAGACTTGAGGAGAAAGTGAAATACTTAAGATTTCATTTTATGGAATTTTATGGCCTTTATGGTTGAGTATAAATTGGCCATAACATTGTTCTTATCTTGAACATGGGTTAGTTGGACACTGAGGAAGAAAAATAATCATACTTTGAGATGTGAAGCAGGTCAGACTGAAGTCTGTCACCTTTTAGAAATTAAGCACTTTCTGTTGCCAAATATACAAGCTCCTTCCATCATACTCAAAACATGAAAGCACATTCAAATGGTTGCCATCTAAAGAAAATGAATGACCCATAACAAATCTTCCATACTGAATTTCTGTTACTAGAATCTTTGTTTCCATAGCTAACTTGCAAAAATCTATTATTTAACTGACAGATGTCAAATCTTCAGTTTCAGGTTAGTTAAAATCTCCAGATTCTTTCCCTTCTGAGAAAGGAGCAATTCAGCCCCTTGGTCTCCCCGTAGGCTGCTATTCTTATTTCATGTTTCCGTTACATAGTAAAGACCTTATTGTATAGATATAAATAATGCACACATCAATTCACAGCAGTATATTTTCATCACAGTTCAGTAATTTCTCCCCTACATCTACTCATATGAACAAAGCATTTCAAAAATACTTCCACACCCCCACCCACAAAGAGTACAATCAGATATGACATGAATCTTCAAAAAGAGTTGATTGTAATGCACAACATTCTCCATTTACCTTAAAGGCATGGCTTTCTTTGCATTTTCACTGAGTAAGTTTTTATAAATTATAATAAATAAAACTAAAGCATATAATTTACACAGAAAGCTTTTCCAGCAGGAGTCAACCTAAGGGAACACTAGAAGGTTCATCAGGAAGTCAGCAGAAAGTCTTAAACATTTTCTTGTTTGGCTTAAAACAACTTTGTTAAATGGAAAACAATTGCTGGTATCAACTAAACAAGTCTCTTACAATGAGCAAACCACAGAAATTAACTACAGCTTATTAAAGGACATTTTATTACTTTAGGAATAGTCTTTGGCCATTCGTCTGCTATTATTTTTATATATTTTTCTCCTGGTTGCAGGAATCTAACATAAGTAACTATAAGCCTTCCTAGTATATTCAATTAACAGCAAGCAAAATAAAAAGATTTTCTATCACAGGGATTAATTGCTCTAAAAATAAAATGTTAAGCCAAAGTAATGTCATCTCTAGATATCCATAAATATCTAATACATTGAGGGTCATGATTATTAGGGCCCCAAAAGCAATATTATGAAATGAAGAGTTTTTTTTTACTTGCCCTGCAGCTAATCAAAACTTTATAAAGAAAAACAAATCAGATAGGCAAGGGAAATACTTAGCAATACAGGACTAAATATGATACATTGAAAATTTACTGAGAATGTTTAAAAATTTAAGTTGATACCATGTCACATTGTAAGCATTCAGTATCAAATATCAAAATACCAGGAACATAAGTTGTACAATGCTTTCACTAGAGAATTAGATATACTGTAATGTCTAATTATAGGGTAAAGAATTAAGTTCATTCTATTATAGGAAATCTAAACAGAAATATGCCCTCAACAAAAAAATAAGTAACATCTGGAATAAGGTTATGATCCATTGTAAATAATGGAAATTGAAACAGAAATAAATTAATACAATGTAAAGTCATTATCCTAATTCAAAACTTACATTACAAATTTTTGTGTCACATACTGGGATTGTGAGTTAGTTTTAAAATATTTTGTTAAAAAAATGCTATGTTGTTTTGGACGTAAGGCTGAATTTACAATTCACACTAGACTGTGGTTAAATATTTGATGGTGCAGTTGTTGGAAGCCCAGCCATTATCTTAGTGTGTTGTATGAATATTAAACCAATTCATCACATTACAGAATAGAAATGTCTTTGTTTAGACATACAATAACAAGTTGTGTGAACAATAGTGTTTTTTTAACCCTATAATTTAACAAATTATATTTGGCAACAAAGTGCTTAATTTCTAAAAGGTGACAGACTTCAGTCTGACCTGCTTCACATCTCAAAGTATGATTATTTTTCTTCCTCAGTGTCCAAATTAAAGTGGTTATATACCACTTATAGATCTTTTGGTACCAAAATTTTGTCAAGTATATGAAGAGATATTTGATAAGGGAATTTTATCATGTACAGTACTTAATCAAGCTTTTATTACAGAAATACCAAAAGTAGGTAAAGATTATACCCAACGTGCTAATTATCATTTAATCTCACTGATTAATGTTCATACAAAGTTTTTAACAGCAGTGTTAGCAAACAGACTAAAGCAAGTGATAACATTTGTTATTAAGAATGATCAAGCAGATAAATTTAGATAAGTTATGGATCTAATAGACTTGAATAAAAATAAAGATCAATTTGCAATTTTATCATTAGATGCTGAAAAACCTTTGACAAAATAAACAGTACATGTTAATTAAGATATCATGAATCACCCATATTTAAAATAAAGGTTAATAGACAAGGATATCTACTTTCACCCTTGCTTTTTGATATTTGCATGTAACCCTTGGCTTGTGCTATCAGACAACACAGAGAGATCTACAGAGCAGTACATAAGTCAGTTAAAGGCAAATTGATTTTATTTGAAGACGATATTTTCTTTATTTCTAAACCTCATGCTGCTATTCCAATGCTGATGCAACAGTTAGATGCCTTTAGAAAAATAGCAGGTTACTCTATTAATTGGTCCAAATTGAATTAATGCCAAAAGATGAGTAATTGGGTTACTCGTTCATTTAAGGAATTATCAGTTGCATTCAGGTAGTCCTTGACTTATGAACATCATATAGCAATCATTTAAAGTTATGATGGACACCCCAAAAGATACTTATGACCCCATTCCAAAGTTTCAATGGCCAGCCCCCCATGACCACAATGGGTTTGCTCAATTATTGTGTTGTTTGCTTAACAAACACAGCAATTACTTTATGACCATGGCATTAGCAACAATTGACACAAAAAAATCATAAAATTGGGTCATGCGATAACCTGCTTTATGCCCATCACAACTTATGACCATACTGGGCAGACTCTATTATGGTCATAAATCAAGGACTACCTGTATTTGAATACTACCAAATACATTAGATATTTAAGTAAGCATATATTAAAGGATATAACTCAGTAACATCTAATACAAATAAAATATTCAGAGAGGTTTCTTCAGAAAGCAATAGATGAATAATTAAATCTTACATTTTGAGAAAAATAAATGCTCTCAAAATAAATATTATTTCCAGAGTAATTTATATTCTGAGAGAAATTCTAGTTCATATATCTGAAAAATATTTTCAGAAACTAATTTCTTTGTTTAGAAAACTTCTGTGGGGTTCTTCAGTTTTGAGAATATTTTTACAGAAAATGCAATTACGAATTAATAAGAAAGGATTTGGTTTTCCAAATCTGAAACTATATCATTATGCTTACCTATTATCAAGAATTAAATTGGAAGCCAACAATTGGTATTAATGTTCTGATTTAGGCAACTTTGGAATATACCTATATAGTACCTTTGATTGTATCAACTTAATTAGGATCTGAATATACTAAAACTCTGTATCTCTGGAAACAAATATGTCAGTTAGAAACTTAGGGAATTAAATATCTAATAAAAAAAGATTTGACTCTTTTCCTATGCCAGATTGACTTTATGGGGAAACCTAACTTTAAAAATTGGGAGAAAGATGATGGTATGGAAAAAGTGGGCAGAAGCAGGGACACTGAATTTGGACCAACTGATATAAAGATGAATTTTCAACATACTCTGGGTTAAAAGATAAATATCATCTATCAGATGCAGCCTAATGGTAATATTTACAACATTTGTCAATAATCTGTTTGCACCAGCAGCATTTTCAGAAGAAATAGAAATCTTCTTACAGTAGAGAAACAATTAGGTTCACCCATAAAATAAAAATAAGGAAAATCCTTTCTCTTTAAAACCCAACCCAACCAACCAACCAACCAAACACACTTTTTAAAAGTGAACAGAGAACAGATTGTGATTTAATTCAACATTAGGATTAAGTAATATAAGGAGCCAAAATTTATTAGTGATTCTATGAAGGTGCAAACTCCTGCAGAACAGTTTGGTGTAGTTGGCTCAGTGTTTAGGCATGGGCTGAGATATTTGTCCCTTTTCTAGATCACAGGCCCTGTAAAAGGAGGGTATCAGAGCAGAACTTTCTGTCCATAAAGAATTGGTAATCTCATGAAGATTGTTTAATTCATAGCTTTACTTATTATTTTGCCATGTCCCATATTATGATATTTGCTACGTTGGGTGTTTATGAGGGTTGACATCATTTCTTAATACTAATCAAATATCACAGTTAGAACAATTGAAAAGATGTTACAAAAACTATGAATAGCAGAATATAGGCAATTATCGAAAGAGAGCTCCATAGACTTTTCAGAGGGAAAAAACTCAGTTATCAGGAGTTATACTCTTGATTAAACACAAGATCTTTAGAAAACCATTAAGTTGTATGCATAACTCCCCTGAACTGGTTGTTTGTAGACATGGATGATGCCTAGGATGGTGAGTATAATTAAGATGGTAGTACCATATGTACACAGAATCAGAAACCATACAGGATATAAACAAAAGAAAGTGGAGATGTATCTCACAACATATTAGTAAACTTTAGGAAGACAAGACAAGATGTTGGTGCTAGAGGCTATGTTGTGATCCATATAACAGTGATTTAGGAGACTTCCTAGATTAATGGCTACTGCTGATGATCAAGTAAAGACTGTGGCCTGGAACGTCTTTGTCTACCCCTGACTAGGCCCTCCCACTTCTTTCTAGAATGGGACAACCTGACTCTAGCAAGTCTTGCTTTCATCATCTTGCAGTTAGACTTCTGCAGTAACATCTGTATGGTCTGCCTTAGATAATAATCAGAAACCACAATTGGTCCAAAATGCAGCAACCCACTTGTATTCCTATAATCATATCACACTCATTTTGCATGTCTTGCATTGATGGTCATGAAGAAACAAAAACAATAAATAACAGCAAACCTTTAAAAAATAATAGCAAAAACCCACACATTTTTTGCTCCTGCCTGCAACAACCTATTGCTTTGAAGATTAATTTCAGGATAAGTGCAAGGTAGAAGAACCACACAACAATACAATAAAGCACTGGTCTTCATTCTTACTATTTCTGCTACATTAGGAACCTATTACATTGAAAAAATAAACTGAGCCAAATCACTTCAATATCATGAATAAAAAGGAGATTAAAAATAGACAGTGTAGAAAAAACTACAACAAAAGACAGTTTTTGAAGGGCCTTAGGAAACATGCCATTATTGTCTCTAAGGTTAATATTTCAAATAACTAAATAGATCACCTTGTTCTCAATCAAACTTTAGCAGGTTCCAGGGAAACTTTCTAAAACTTAAGACTAATTACAGGACCCCAATTTCTATTTTAAAGATAACTAGATTCCAAGTTCACTATTTCTTATATATGACCAATTACTTTAACAACAGAAGCATCCTATCTCAAGAAGCCCTAACCATAGGAATAATAATTGTATACTTGTATCCGGAAGGTCTATAATGATCCCAAATAATTCTGAAGAAACTAGTTCAGATTAAATTTGGAAATTCAGGCTATTGTTCAATAGTCATAAGAATACTTCCTCCTCTTCTACAGAAAGGAAAGATAACGGCATATCATTCCACTCCCACCTCTTCCTGTTTAACAACCCATGTGATCCTGGGGTTAGGATGGCAACTGGCACTGTTGGGATTGTCGCTAAACAATGTAGTCATGTGACGTCATACTTTATGATCGTATCACTTAGTGATAGATTCCAGTCCCAATTTCCATCATAATCCAAAGAATAACTGTATTTCCACAAAGAAATCTCTGTCTGTATTTCTGTCAATTATTTGTTTGCATTGCTGGATATGCAGAAGAACTTCAAAAGCATATTTATCAATGCCAGGTAGGGATCCTGAACACTGCAACCACCTGATTCTTTTATCTTTGATCCAGAACTGAGGACTTCCAGAAGGTTTTTTTGCACCCTGTTTCATAATGAAACAGAGCAGGCTGTTGTCAGGATAACAATAAGGTTGTTGTTCAGTCGCGCAGTCGTGTCCGACTCTTCACGACCCCATGGACTGCATTACGCCAGGCCCCCGTCTTGCACT
>JANHZU010003197.1:84437-96436 GCA_032468055.1 Acrochordus granulatus
AAAAGCAGGCAGCCAATCCATAACTATACCCATTCTTCTCTTCAACCCCTGGGCTCCAACCTTACTTACAAAGCCTGGGAGAAAGCCAGCTGTTCACCAATTTACAGAAGGCTAAGAGGATGGGGGGCCTGCTGGATTTCAAGATGATAAGTGTTCCATTGGGCAGAGGCTGCTATGGAACATAATCTCTGTTGCCTTTATTTCTATCTTGAGGAGCAGTTAGCATAAGTAATTTCAGTACTGCTTTTTTATACTTTGCAATAATATTTACCTGTAACTACCATGATGTAACTAATAAATCTATCTCACAATTCTTATGGTCAGCCAATAGTGTATTCTAATGTCTTACTTCTTAGCGGAGGAACTCATACTTCTGACTAAATCATTAGTTATGTGAATACTTACAGTTTTCTTGTAAGTACTCATCTTGTCCTTTGATAAAATATATATGACCTAGCATTCACTACGAAAGTGCTTTTATTTCTGATTACAATTTTCTAAACTAAAAAAGGTTCTTATTTATTATATATTTAAGTCATCTCACAGTATATGAAGCTATACTGTTTGAATTAATTTTGTTTAGAATAATGTTTGGAATCTTCTAAATCCAAGGCATGTATACTTCTACGGAGTAATCAAACTTCCCCATTTTATGTATCTGCAATAAACACTGGCATCAACATGTGAATTAATATTAAACTATTTCCAAATTCTGCCTTAATACAATTTAAGTTAAATAAAATGTGACAAAAAACAAAAAAAGTATATTTTTTAAAGAAAACAAGTAATGGGATGGGGGAAACAGCTGTTATAATGGCAAGGCAATATATCAAAAAAGTTCAGGATACTGAACTACTTAGCATTTGTTGTCTTATAAGTGTTAGTAATATAATGGAGAGCTATATAATAGTTAGGTCACCCTTTAAACAAATTGTTTAAATATTAAGAAAATAATCTAAAACATACTTTTTTTAACAGAAGTGCACACATATTCCTATATTTGCAAAGTAATATATCTCTGCTTATTAAGCCAGTATCTAAATTGAACTAGTCCAATATCAGCACTGTGGTATAAGAATAAATCAAAATCTGAAAGTATTTGCTTCAAGAAATGAATATTTCATTTCTGAGTCGCTGAAAGCGAGATGGGTGGGCTATAAATTTGATAAATAAATAAAATGCTTTTATCATCCAGTACAAATTAAGTCTCCAAAATGGAACATAGTGATTTATACACATCAATTGCTTCTACGAAAAGAATCCACTAGGATGAAAGTATACTTTATATTTGCCACAAACTAATCAATTCTATGAGCTTTCAAAGAAAATGTCAGGTAGTGTTTAATTATTCAGTTAAAAGACTTATTGATGTCAACAGATGATTGCAGGAAGTGAATCCTCTTAGTGGGTTAATGTAAAACAAAAAGCACTGGTCCATTCAGAAACTGAGAACCAGATGTTCTCGCATTTTAATGTAGTAGTAAATATCATTAAGAGCAAGGAAAAGATTTTTCATTGCATAAATTCATATGTACCTCTTCTTATAGCCATATTTTTTTTAAAAAAAACTTCTTCTAATAAAAAGGACAAACCCTAATCACCCCAAACTAAAGTTTATATAGTAAGTTTAATTAAAACTAAATTAATCTTGCATGTTATAATACAGTAAATATTACTGTTTTGAGTTCAAAAATGCTCGGTTTCATGTTCCATGCCATTATTTTATTTGCTATACAATTTAATAAGTGTAGCCTAGACACTACACTTATTATGTGTAATAATAAGTATTATGTAATGTATTATGTAATAATACATTATTAATGTATTTATACATGTATTTATATGCCGCCTATTTCACAGACTCTAGGCGGCTTACAACAATCATTATACAGTCTAAACCCTGCCTCCCTTGGCTGGCTGGCGATGTTCACATCTGGGACATCCTCAGCGGCTCCTGCTTCTACCCCTGATACAGGCAAGTCCATTAACATTTTAGCTGTTAAACTGCTAAACTTTTAAATCCATACATTATATTACACTGGTCAGTGATCAAAAATATGCTGACTGAATTTATCGAAACAAAGACTAAGCCAGATTTATTCCACCAATTTTAAAAAAATATGGTCCAACATTTGAGAACTTAATGCTAAACTGATGTATTAGAAAATCATGTCTCTTTCCAGAAACACTTTTTCAGCATATGCAAATATACATACATACGTACATACATGGGTTACATAAGATTACCATAGAATAACTCTTAAGATATATAAAGGGTTGACGTAACCAGCTTTTTCCTTTGAATGTTTTACTAAGAATCATAAACTAAACAGGAGATACAATAGTACAAGACTTGGTATATTTTATGGAACATAACTAATTGCTCTCTTTTCTTGTCTTATCTTGTCCACAGGCCAGGCTAATCTTAATCTGGTACTAGGCCAATGATACCGCACTGTTATATTTTAATATGCATCTTAATAATCTCTAAATTAATAATTCTAAATTTGGTAAATATCTCTCTAAATTTAAATCTAAGTGACCCATGGATGGGTTTCAGGGGTCTGTGAGGGTCAGATAAAAAATAACAATTTAATGTTATTTTTAATAACATAATTATTATTTTATTATGGGGTGTGGTGGCCAAGGGTTTAAGACACTGGGCTTGTCAGCAGCTCGAGTTCAAGACCAAGTACCTCTGCGTAACGGGGTAAGCTCCCATTACTTGCTCCAGCTTCTGACAATTTAGCAGTTCAAAAGCATGTAAAAACACAAGTAGATAAATAGGTACCACCTAATCCGGTGGGAAAGGTAATGGGTTCCATGTGCCACATGACCACAGAAGCGTTTTTGGACAATGCTTGCTCTTTCAGCTGTGAATCAGAGAAGAGCACTGCCTCCTAGAGTTGGCCATGACTAGCAGGGGAAACCTTTACCTTTTTTTA
Organism: Acrochordus granulatus; assembly: GCA_032468055.1. Lineage (NCBI taxonomy): Eukaryota > Metazoa > Chordata > Lepidosauria > Squamata > Acrochordidae > Acrochordus > Acrochordus granulatus. The sequence goes on from JANHZU010003197.1 coordinate 87,383, forward strand.
ACAATAAAGTACATACTATATATTCATTGCATGCAAAGTTGTATTTATGTGATTATTTCTGGGAGGGGATACATAGCTTTCATCAGCTTCCTAAGGAGGTCCTTGACTCAGAAAATATTAAGAACTGCTGTCCTAAAAAAATAAGTGCTATGTACTCATAAATATATTGAACTGAAATTAGGAAGACCATCCAAATGTCTGTTGGTTTCTCTCACTTTCAGTCTGCTAAAATCAAATTGGGAGTGCTACATAAGCCATTCAGAGCTCCTGAAGGAAAGGGAGGATTTAAAAATAAATTAAGAAATAATGCTACACTCCTTTTGTCCTTATGAGAGGTTTATAAAATGCATGAAGAATTCCCCCCTCCAACATCAGAACTAGGAACTTCCAACCTTGGATTGGAAAATATTTCTTTCAATTTCTAGTACCAGATCTTATCAAGGAGAAGCCAACAAGAAGCATTCTGGTATGGGTCCATTGCATCCTAAGGCAACATTCTAAACTGGCATTGGACATAGCCTTTTGAAAGAAGCATTTGGGCCCCTGGGCACATATTATAATCCTCTTACAAAACAGTTGCCAAGATGGATGCACAAGGTTGCAACTAGCCACCATTTATTTTCTAAGAATGCCTCTGAAGTTTATGTGGCACACATAGGTTTGCTGGAAAATCAGGCTCTGGCTGAGCCTGGTACTTTTGTTATGCAGCATGCTAATATATGCTGACATCCATGTTCTAAATAAAAATAATCTAGACAATGAAATTAGGCAGTAAGGTTGCTGAGCACTAAAAATAAGGTAGTGGGATCTCTCTTGCTTCCAGGAGCCACACTGGGGATTCCAAGCTTTCTTTTTTCTTTTCTTGCTTATTTGATTCATATGCTTGTAAAGGAAGCACATTTTTTAAAAAAAGGTCCAGTATGGAATGGAGAGGTGTGTTTATCCTCCTTCCTTTCTACCTTATTACCCTGTAAGATTCCTTGGAATCTCCAATATTACAGCACACCAGAAAAGTGCACTGGATTCTGAAATGAAAGTAGCATTGATGTCAAATTCTTCTCTAGGATATAGTGAAGAACAATTATTCATTTAAACTAATTCTAGCCATGAATTCATCCCACATCTCTCCTAATAGTCCATCTGGCTGTGCTATTAATGGAATCTAATCCATTTCCCCCATATTAGTCAGAATGATCGTCTGAACTGTCACCTTCAGGATGTGAACACTTCCTTCCTACAGCTTTGAATATAGAAGTATCTTCTGACTTTACTTCACTTCCCATTTCAGATAAATACAATACTTACGTAAGAGCTGCCTGGGTGGTATTGATTAGTCCCATTTTCTTAAATTGCCAACAGTGTGCAATTTCTTTCACAAGGTTCCTAATGTATAGTTCTTGGTAGACTTAGTTCTCCCTATTCCCTTTTCTAAGCAATAGTGTCTGGAGCTATTCAATATGCTGACAATTCCTGCCCTAAAACAGTGTCTGTTCTGATTCTGCAAAAGCAGTATATCTTTCATTCACATCCTGCTCTCTTTAATTCACCTTCAAGTTACACTGACTGGCAAAGTCTATAATTCAAGGTGAATTCATACCATGTGCAAGCCCTATTTCTGCAACTGTAATTCATTATGATTATTTTTAAAAAATGGTCTCCCAGCTTGGTAAGACTGGGTTCTTCCTTCTTCGTCATTTGAAGTGCCCATCATTGACTGAAGACACTTTCCTTCATCCTGTTACCACTCTCAAAGTCTCATAACAGATACTTCTCACCAAAAATACCCATGACTGGTCCTGTAAAAGCTTTTACAACAGAAATAGCTTCCTCTTTGTTCGCTGTTGTCGCTCCTTTCCAAACCACAGCGTTATTATCTACTAAGCCTCTATTCCAAAATAGTGTTTATCTGCTATCCCACTCCCAGTTTCCTAAAAATCAACATATCCTGGATGATCAAGTAATATGCTTACTTCCGCTGTTCCCTCAGCCAATTTGACAGGGGATGCGCTCTTTTTCCCATGCGCCTGTTAATTATCCTAGAAATAATTCTTCCAGGTGAGAAGTACAACAGCGAGATCTATCTTTATATACATCTCCTTCTCAGGTTTCCACGAACCACCCAACCCGATCATCTCAAACTCCTGTTAACAGGATAGAGAGGCGCCTGGCTTTCTCCTCGTAGTGCAAACGGGCTTAATCGTACCCCTGCCTCCTCGGGAACGTGCCGCCCTGGGGTCAGAGAGGAAGCTACGCCGAGCCGCGATCCAGCAAACCCCCCACCCGGCTCTCTTGCCCTCCCCCACGCCTCTCCTCACCCCACTCGAGGAAGTCGGAGACAAGCCTGTCCCTGCGAAGCGGCGAGTCGCGGCTGCACTCGGTGTAGAGCCCGACCAGCAGATCCAGCAGCGCCTCCACGCTCAGGACGCTTTCGTTGCGCCGGGGCCCATCCATGAGCAGCTGCTCCAGCTTCTTCAGCCGCACCTTGGCCGACATGGTGGCGGCGGGTGAGGAGAGCGAGCCAAGCGGCTGGTCGGTCGGGGCAGGAGGGAGAGGCCGAGCGAGGCGGAGAGGGAAGGCGAGGAGGCGGAGGAGGAGGAAAGAGCCGCCGCCTCAGGCTTTGGGCAGCGGCGGCGGCGGCATCCGCCTATACAGGAGCTCCCCGCTCTACGCCTTCCGACGGGCCCTGGGCCCGGCAAGACTAGGGGCTGCTTCGCCTCCACGCTACGCCCACATTTTGCAAGGCCTTTTCGAAGAGCGGCTCCTCCGGGCTCCGTTTCAGGCCCGGCTGGTCCATCGGCTGGTCCCTCCCCTTCGGACCCGCCCTCTCGCTTCGCCTGGCAACGGCTGAGGAGGAGGAGGAGGAGGAGGAAGATGAAATCCTGGCTTTCAGTTGCGACGGTCGCCGCTGCGAAGGGGCTGCAGCAAAGTCATCCCGGCGGTCAAGGCCACCACTGGCCCCCAAAGCAAGCCCCCTCCCTCCGCTCAGCCCGCTTCTCGTCCGCCCCGCCCTCTCCGCCGCTTGGATGGAAGGGACCGGGCGAGAGGACTGAGCGAGCGGCCCGAGCAGAAGCCGGAAGGACTTGGTCCTCGCCTCTCGCCGTAGTTCCTAAGGAAACGCTCCCGCTGGCCGCGACCATCCGGGCAACAGGAAGATGAGAGCCGCGATGGAACGCGGGAGGGAACCATTTCGGCAGATTCGCTAGTTGCGCAACCGGGAAGCCCGCCGGAAAAACAAGCGCGGCCGCCTTCTCGTCACGTAGCCCACCCTTCCCTTCGCCGAGTGGACTAAAACAAGCGATGCACTGGAATTCCCTCGTCCCAAGTGCTTTAGATTTGTTGCAAGTTACTACTCATTCTTGACAAGTGCATCCCGTTTGTCAGGATTGGGTTAAATTCCGACGAAAGCGGAAAATTCAGTAAATGTCGCTTAGACACTTTACATTCGGGGGTTATGCGAGTTCGGTTAGATTCTTTTATAGCAAAGCAACGACGTCGAGCTCATCTGTCCCCATACGCCCCGCGCAGCTTTCTGTGATTCAGCGGCTGAGTGCTCCGCTGAGATTTTAGCGAACTACCACAGCCGCAAAGACACCGGTGACCATTAAACGACGTCAGCGTGTTCACTTTCTTAATGTTTTTGCTGTCGTCTACTTTTAATGTTTGCAAGCTGAATCTGGTAGTCCTAATTTAACTGATGAAGATTTTCAAAATACATTTTGGGAAAACTTCTTGGCCACACAGTTGTGCAAAGCTGTTACTGTTTCCTCTACTTGCCTCTTGCAGGGTGTTTTTATGACATCTTTGCCTAACCTACTCTTCTTAGTGGTCTCCCATCTAAATATTAACCGGGTCTTACTCTGATTAAGATTTCAAATCAATCAGGTTAGTGCGATGGTGCCCCTAGTTGTGGATATCTCAGTAATTTCTGACTTTTTTGAGGGGATGCTACAATATACACACAAATTCACATTGATGTTCTTATTCCCACTTACTTGAAAGCAAGGGTCACTGAATTGAGACTATCTTCTTAGATTGTTTTCATATTACATGCTTATCTGTGATGTATTTAGTGTCGTTATTGGGATTCATATTTATTTATATCCCGCCTTTATTATTTCTATAAACAAGGCAGCACACATACTAAGCTAAATTGTATTTCACTGTGTAGCAGCAATAAATCCCAAATAAAGATAGATCATTAGATTTATCTTTTGAAGAGACATTTTTAAGAAAATATCTACTATATTTATTATAAATTTCCTCGCTAAAGGGATGAGCTATTAAATATTCAAAATCCAAGGGTAGTAAGAAACACAATATTCAGAAATAGGTGTAGAAAGGGACAGTTTGAAAACCCAGTATTTCCTCTCTTCCAGTTAGAATAGTATAAAGAGAAACAACAAAATCTCTCAGATGTACCACAAGCAAACATACACTTACTGTTAAGGATCAGCTGTTGATATATGACAAGATTTATTTCTTGTATAACAGAAACATGTAAAGTTGTAAAGGATTGGACTGTTAGGGGTTCAAGCTGGGATCTTTCATATGATTTGTACCAGATTTACTGATGAGATACTCTGAGATCTTCCTTATCACGAATTCTGGATTGTCCCGTATACTAAAAGTGTTAGGGATAATTTAAAATACTGAGCTGGGTCTTGAAAATAAATTTAAGGATTGTCATTTCCAGAGAAACTTAAGAATTGTTTGTTGGTGATCTTGAGATTCTTATAAAGATTCCTGGAAATCTTTAACTGGAAGTTGTGATAATGGGCTTAGTTGTAATGTTGTGTTCATAAAACATGTTTATCAAGAAAGTATAGATAGCAATTGCATGTAGTACTATTATTTGGTTCCACTTTAATTGTTCTTATGGCTATTTAAACCGAGGTTTCAAATTCTGAACCCCTGTCATTCAGATCTATACACTTACTATTTTCAATCCTTTTGTTCTAGATGTTATAACTTAACTTTACTGAGGTTATCATAGTCTATTGAGTAAGCTCACATATATTAAGCAGTTGAGTTTACATGTGACAATAACTGGGTTCACAAACAAACTCAAACTCATAAGCAGCCATAAACAGCATACTTCTGCTATTACAAACCAGTTGAGATTATATAACCAATTGTGCTTTAGTCAATAAGTTACAGATAGAACAACCCTTGACTAGTACAATGTGCAGACCATCTGGCCTCAGGAACAAAGTGTTTGCATAATTCAAAATCATATCACATTTTCAGGTAGTTTTCTAAGACCATGCATAAAATTGTGTTATGCAATGTTCCAAATGTTAGCCCATGAAAAGCTCAATAACTATTTTGCTTCAGCTACTTGTCTGGGAATGAAGAAATCAGAAATTGTCACATGCACAATGGTTGCCTCCTTTCAGCTTTGTGAATCATAGACTATACAGGCTTGGAGTGGGGTGGTGCTGATTACTGAGGTGAATGCTAAAAATAAAAGTGACTTGGCTATGAAGGGAAAAATACGTCCCAACAGTTCCTTTTTCCTGCCTGATTTTTCAGTGGAAAAATACAAACATGATTTCCTTATCTATATCTTACAAAATTGTTTTTTAAACTGCTTTGTTAAAACTTAAGTAAACCAAATAATTTCTGCTACCAACCTTCACCAACCTTCTCCTGAAAAAATATTCCTCAAAGTGCACATGTTTAGAAGTAAATTTTCAAAAAGGATTTCTAAACTAAGGTGTAGTCTGAGTTTTTGTTCTTGGCTTTTCTCCAAGAAATTTGGTAGATAATACAAGGGTGATATCCTGTGTTAGATGGCAACAGGAAACTGCTTCAGGAAAGTCCACCCACAAAGATCATGGGTTTTAGAGTAATCAGTTTAAGAAATTAATGGGGAAACTGAGAAACACCAGTCCTCACATTGCAGAAACTACTCAGGTTGTACTCCAACTTGGTGCTTTGGAGATATCTTGGGAATGCAATCTCATAAATTTCCAGGCAGCATGACAATTGTTGCCATGTAGTCATAGATAAAAGGGAAGCATCTGAGTGGAATGGCTACTTAAGAAAGATAATGTAGTAGCTCTGTTTCTCCCTCTTCTTCTTCCTTCCCTGCATCCCAATTGACAAGTAATTATCTCCAACAGAGGAAGTTTCTCCTGTCCATATCCACCAGCTTCTTGTGTTCAGCTTTGTTGGAGATAAAGCTGAATTTTATAGGTACTGTCTTTCCCATCTCCTTTGAATCCTCTTTTCTTTTCACAAATTTGGCACTACAATCTTGGGGAAAAGAGCTTGCTTTTGCTGTGGTTGAACAAGCTGCAAAAATATGTCAAACTATTCTAAAAGCAATATTTTTGCAACACACGTCTAAGTACTCCAATAAGCGGACATGTGGGACTTTTCCTTCCCCTTCTCTTCTTTTTAGGTAAAGTTATGATTATGGGATTCTTAGAAATCTAAATAGCACTAATCTTCCCACCCCAAGAATCCAATATGAATGAATGTAAGATAGTGTGGATATCTTGGAAAGGAGTGTGCACCTTGAATATTTATGTTCTTGAAAATATTCACCTTGAGATACATAATGTGCCCATTCAGTAGCCCTCAGCCAAAGTGTTAAGATTGCCTGTGACGTACCTGATTAAATGAAGGCACACCTCTGTTCCATTCTTAAAGTTTTTATTGCAACAGAGCAACCTTAGATGGACTTTTAATGTCAGTGATAAAGTTGAATCAGGAACAGTTCTAGCATATTAAAAAAATGCTTTTTTTCCTTTCTAAGTGGTGGGAAGGAGGGTGGACATTGTATTTTGGCCAAAGACAAAAACAACAAAACAGCAGGGGACAGTGTGTGAAAACCAGTATTGCTAGTTCAATTGCCTACCTGTTGAGAACTGGCATAAGACCATCCATTGTTATGGAAGCCACTTAAAACACATTATGGATTTAAAGGAAATACTCAGAAATGTAGCAGCAAGATATGTCTGTTTTTATGTGTTTATTCAGAGTTATGTAAGAGTAAATGGATAATGGCTTTTTTTCTCCACGTCAGAGAAGATTAAGTACAATATGAACATTTCCATTCATACAAGCCTGCTGAGCTTCTCTATTTAATTGCTTTTATGTTCTGCTTTTCATCCAGGTATTCAAAGCAGCCCATGTGGTTCTTCTTTTGATCCTCACAATAATCTTGAGAGATAGATTTGATGAACATGTGATAACCAAAGTCACCTGATATATTTATAAACATATTGGTGCTTTCAGTTTTCGTCTTCGCAGTTCTGAAGCATAACACAGACGTTATTGATGTAACCCTAACATAATTGACCCACACTCTGCTGTTATGGTATTGATATTTTCCCTCAAATATTTTTTTCTGCTGCTTTTTCTGTTGAGTCTTTGTATTTCTTGGGGATATATCTAGAAGGAAGATTACTGTTATACATGTGATCAGAGGCCAATAATAGAATTATGAAACTGATCAAAAGCAATAATGAAATTGACTAGATCACATTCTTTAATAAGATTTTAAGTGCTGAATTTTACAAGAGAATGCAAAGTAGTCTAAAGAGGGGGAAAACCACTTATCCCAAGGATGTCTGTGAAAACTCTCACTCGTCCAGGGTAATTGCATAGAATTGAGAAAGCCTTTTGGATAAAAGGTGAAACGTCTTCTACTTGAAAAATCCAATCCAGATGCCTGCTTTTTAAACTTTTGTTGCGATGTTATCCCAAGGAATTACACAATACTAGTTTCTTTTTTAGAAACACCTACATAAAATGTATGATACAGAAGGAGCAACAATTCAAACCTATTCAGATAGCATAGAGACAAATAACAACAGCTATTGCCTGCAATTGAATCATGAATACAATTCTCAGACTTGCACCTCCTATTTCTGAAGTTATGAGACATGAGTTTTGGACTCATACTCTGTACTCAACAGACATTGCATGGCACTGTTTTCATGTACCTACTCACAGTTTTACAACAGCACTGTACCACTCCTGGTAAGATCAGAAGGATGAAAGTGAGATGTTTCATATTTAAAACATTGTGAATTTGAAAGATATTGCACACCTCTCAGTAGCACAACACAGAGACATAAATTATGGTTTACAAGCCACACCAAGCTACAATCAAATGAGCCGCATGATAGCACAACATAATGTAGGAATCAATCATCTATTTTTTATCATTTGTTCTTTTTTTATTTTTCTTCAAAATTAGCAAAATCAATGTATGTTGTGAAATATAAATACACTAGTAAAAATCACAAAAATTATCCAAAAGCAATGTTGTGTTTCCCCCTCTCAGAAATTAAGATTTAATTTGTTCATTTACCAATATCATTCATGCTGAACAATGGAACACAAATGTTCCCTAGCTGGAGAATGAAAATAGAATTCTAAAATATTGCACAAGAAGAAAAAATGGACTTATTTGTGATATCCAATCAGCAATTAGCATCTTCCCCATCAAATCAAGACTCTGTAAGAATAAAATAAAGAAAACAGTTGTTCAGTTGCTCAGTTATGTCTGACTCTTTGCGATTAGAAGGAGTGCAGCACACCAAGCTTCCCTGTCCTCCACTGTCTCCCAGAGTCCTCCCAAACCCATGCTCATCACACTGACTATCTAACCATCTGCTGTCCTCTTCTCCTTTTGCCTTCAATCTTCCCCAGCATCACAGTCTTTTTTAATGAGTCCTCTCTTCACATTATATGGCCAAAGTATTTGAGTTTCAGATTCAATATCTGTCCCTCCAATGAGCAATCAAGGTTGATTTCCTGTGGGATTGACTGGTTTGATCTCCTTGTACTCCAAGGGACCCTCAAGAGTCTTCTCCAGCACCACAATTCAAAGGCATCAATTCTTAAACACTCATTCTTCTTTATCATCCAGTTCTCACAGCCATACATTTATACTGGGAAAATCATAGCTTTGACCACATGGACCTTTGTCAGCAAGGTGAAGTTTCTGTTTCTTAATACGCTGTCTAGGTTTGCCATAGCTTTCCTCCCAAAGAGCAAGCGTCTTTTGATTTCATGGCTGCAGTCACCATCTGCAGT
>JANHZU010003198.1:0-10314 GCA_032468055.1 Acrochordus granulatus
TGCAATGCAATTACCCTGGATGAATGAGAGTCTTCACAGACATCTCTCTCAATTGCTAATTTGGCTACTTGTGTATCGGATCCATGTCCCTCCTGGCTTATTAAGGCTGCATGGGAGGGGATGCAGGATTAGGTCTGGGCAGTAATTAATTCTTCCTTGAAAGAAGGAGTGATCACACCAGCTTTTAAAGAGGCAGGGTTGCACTCCTTGCTCAAAGTACCATCACTCAATTCAACCAAACGGGACAGTTTCTATCCAGTTTCCAATCTTCTCCTTTTTAGGGAAGGTTGTAGAAAGAGTGGTCACCTGCAGAGGACTCTGGATGAAGTGGATGTTTAGACCCTTTTCAGTCAGGGTTCAGGCCAAAGTTTGGGAATGGAATGACATCGATCACCTTCAAGGATGACCTCTAGTGGGAGCAGGATGGAGGTAATGCATCCATTCTGGTTCTTCTTGATCTCTCAGTGGTATTCTATACCATTGATCATGGTATTCTTCTGGGCTGGCTCTGAGAACTGAGGGTAATTGGCTTTGTGTTGTTCTGGAGGGAAGGAAGATACAGCCCATGGCCCCTACTTTGTGTGGTGCCTCAAGGCTTGGTTCTCTCTCCTCTCCTGTTTAACATCTACATGAGGCCATGGGGTGAGGTGATCCATTAGTTTGGAATGAGATATCATCAATATGCAGATGACACCCAGTTTTGTATCTCTACTCCATGCCCTTGATGATGTGGACATCCTATCCCAATGTCTGAAGGTTGTTCAGTTATGGATTTGATAAAATGGGCTCTGACTAAACCCTAGCAAGACTGAGTGGCTGCAGGTATTTGGACTCTCTGGAGACAAGGCTTTTCCATCTGTAGCTCTGTATGGGGTGGCACTATCTCAGGCAGACCTTGTGTGCAATCTGAAGTTTCTCCTAGACTCACAGCTCCTTCTTAAACAACAGGTAGCAGCTGTTCACCTTTTTGTGATATGCCATTTCCACCCATTTCTGGAGCAAGAGGTTCTGCTCATCATTACTTATGCTCTTGTAACCTTTTGCTTAGATTACTGCAATATCCTCTACATGGGTTTCTGCTTGGAGAGCATTCAGAAACTTCAGCTGGTGCAAAATATAGCTGCACAGAAAATAAATGGTGCTAGTTGCATAGCACATATAACATCACTGCTACATGAGTTGCACTGCTTGTTGGTCTGTTTCTGGTACAATTCAAGGTGCTGGTTGTCACCTTTAAAGCTCTACATGGCTTGGGAGCAGAATACTTGAGAGATCATCTTTCTCCAAGAATCTCTATCCATCCAATTCAACCTAGCAGATTGGGCATGCTGCAGACCCTGTCAGCTAAAGACAGGCTGACAAGATCTGCAAAAATAAATTTATTTAATATATGTTAAAGTTGTCCTGGTTCAGAAGAACAATGGAGTAAAAATGGAAATTTAAAATTTTCTATTTGGCAGTACCAAATCTCAAACAGTACCATCAAGCCAGCTTGAATCAAAACTGGATTTATTACTTTATGACTGGGTTACTTCTACTGAGAAAACAGGACTTCCAGACAGCTTGCATAAATATCTTTAGTTTGATACAAATAGAAATGCAAAAACTATAATACATTATTCAATCATAAGCAGTGGATTAAAAATATGGAAGAAACACAGAAAAATAATGAGCCATGCTGCAATATTAAATATTTATTTATATGAAGGTAAATATACAAAAATGTAATCAGAGGAGAAATAATAATTCATACAGAATTATGAATTCTTAATAAGACAAAGATGAAATCCTTTAAGATTCTCTCTTCAGAATGGTCAGAATCATCTTCAAATAAGCATTGAAGTTCAAAAGGAATTGCAAAAACAGGGCAAAATACTTAGACTGAATTTGACGCATAACACAAAACTGAACATTTGCAAGGCATGTTTTAAGCTGCTGCTGAAATACTGCTCAGAAACTGAACAAGTTAAAAGGTGTATGACTAAACAGATGAAGAATTTAAAGAGGATAATTTATATGCGACAATGAGAATATCAGTGGAGGAGGAATATTAAATTCACCATAAATTTAACCTAATCTTAACACTTAAAATTGTTTTACAATTAGTATATTATGCCAGTTCTGATTGTCAAAATAAGTAATCCATTTTCAAAATAAGTAATCCATTTTTCTAAAATTAATATCTCGTTGGATCATCCATTCATATTTGGTGACAATATTGTAAATAAAAATAACATAAAAATTCTGGGTAAATTACATTACTTGGAAAACACAACAGATGCCAAAAAAGATTAATTCTTCTTGTAATATCCGGGATCCTCTATTTGTGTTTTGATGTTTCAAAATTAAATAAGTTAAAAATAAAAAATAAGTTAACATAATATGTTTCTTATTTGCTGTGATTTGTTGTTTGTCATTGTTTAGGAGGAGGGGAATGTACAATGTTGCAAAATTAATTACAAAAATTAATACAGTAGGTAAGAAGGAACATTAATTCCTGCTTTCAATAGCAATTAATATTTAGTACAATATGATTTTGGTTTAACATCAACCTTGGCTACAAGTATTTTAAAAATGGCTGGGGAATAAATTCTGAATACAGAATCAGTTCTTGCTCAAAGACTTTCACAAGGAAGGCAAAATAAGATCCTTCAATCTCTCTTTGTCCGCAATCTTTCTATATCAATCTGTACCAATCTGTATTCTGACACAGAAGCAATTCAAATAAATGCTGTCAGAGATTTTGTTAGGAAAATGTCAATTACAGCTGATAATTGTCAGTGCTGATCTTTGGGAAAAAGGCAGGTCTTTCAAAACAGCCATTATTCTCAGTGCAAGGTGACATGAACGGGAAGCTCTCGGATATAAAACAGATGTCCATAAATATATATACTGCTGGAGACAGAACAGAAATCCTATATTATCCTATCTCTCTCCCAACTTTTACAACTTTTTTTTGCAAAACTCACAACAAACAGAACTAATTCTAAATGTAATTATATTTGCTCTTATTTAATGACTATAGCAATTCTCTGATTCCCCATGTGAAAGGTAAGTTCAACTGCTTACCTTTCCAACGTACAAAGGATCTGTTCCCGTGTATTCTTCCAGAACAAAGAACTGGTTCCACACCCAACTCCTCTTCATTCGTTGATGCAGAAGCAAGTTGTCTGAGAGACTTTGTCCTTTGCTTGGAGGCCTGCTGGTTCCAGATAATACAGTCATAATGAGGTTCATCATGAAGCAAAAACTGAGTCCAAGCCATTTTTTTGCATTGTCCATTCTGCTTGATGTCTGCATTATCATATGAGGATTATCTTCTAAGAATCCAACAGATAGGTCTGGGAAACTTCCAGATACAACCTTTCAGTGATACTGGGCAAGCACCTTAAGGAGAATAATATCCTGTAAAGTTAAAGAAGAACTACTATCAGCTTTTTTGCAAAAAAAAAAACCCTCTTAAAAATAAAAAAGAAAACTGAGCCATGGAGTATTTGATCTTCTTCATAAAAGTATAGGCCTACTGCATATAAAGGAAGCTTCTTGTTTGAAATGAATGTAATAATTGACTAGCTAGAGAGTAAGACCTAGGAGAACTGCTGGATTTCACTGTATTATTAACTGACTTGAGTTAACAGATTTTTTTTTCTTGGAAATATTTATGACAAAATGCCTTTGATAATACTTACAAGGAGAAATTCAGTTCATATAAATTATAATTCATAACTAATACTTCTGTACTGTACTGAATTGGTTTTCTCTTTTCATTTGACTTCTGCAACATTTTCTTTGTCATCTAGAATACTTTTTTGATCAGTATTTTTTGATTTAAATTTACTTTTCACACCCATTAAATTTTTAATAGCCAAACTTCAACCACTTTAAGCCAGCAGTAGATTTTGCTTGTTCTTTGAAGAACTGGTCACATCAGCTAATGCAACATTTCTGGGATTTTGAATTTAATAATTATATTGTCCACAAAATATACCAATACTGATAGAAGCATCTTCCAATAGACCCAGTGCATACTGTTGTGGGCACAGGCCTTAGTGAGTTAACTTATATTTTCTTCCTCCTTGAAGGTGAAAGACTAATTCTGATCAAGGAATATTGCCCTCCATAAAAGGACATCTCATCAAAGATCTTTTGATGCTAAATTAGTTAGTAACTTCCTCCAGGACTTTGTAAAAGTTTTTCTTTCATTGTTTTATGGGCTTAATGAGGTGGCACTGCAGCCTCTACTCAGTCAATGTAATTCAAGAACATTCTTAGCACATGTTAGTTACAAATGTTCTTTTTGGAGAGAAGGGGTAAATTTTGTATTCTCTTCGGCTAGATATATTCTCAAGAAATTTTAGTTTTTACTAAGAACTTACTCTATTCTTTGTTATGAAATTAAATTATTGACTCAACTGTCAATTGAAATATTTTAACTAGATGGAAGAAAAGACAATATGCCAATCCCATCCTACTTATAAGTAATTTACCAACCCCACAAAAATAAATATTGTGAACTTGTTATACCATGGAAAAGATGCATATATATAAACAGAACTGATAGCCATGAACATTTATAGACATGAGAAGTCAGAAGATGGATGGGCACTGCAAGTCACCCATTGCCTTTTTTGAAAAGAAGTAACAAATTCAATTAATAGGAAAAAAAAGCAATTGCAATCATTCTTAACTAAGCATTGCTGAATATATTTTGTAAACAGAAGTAATGTAAGAAAAGTAAATTTATTAATATTTCTGGATGCAACCTGGAATCTTTCCCTATTCTTTTAACCTAAGGCTATTGCAGCTGTGATGAAAACAACTCTTATGGTTCATAATTTCATCATCTAAACCTGTGATTTAGGCTGTTCTGTGCTACAGAGTGCTAGTTGCTGCCACGAGGCAGAATTAATGGCCTGACTTTTGAATTTCCATATTTGTTAACATAGGCAAGTTGTGTTGAGCCACATGTTTAAAATTTCAGCTGTATAGCTGTATTAGAAATGCGTAGGTATTTTTATTCCTTTATCAGCGATGCAAATCAATGAGTCTAACCAATTAATTTTCTGACAGGACTATCAAAATATATGATTCACAATAATATAGTGTAGATTTCTATATCTCTCTTTTATCCCCTCCCCTTTCAAACTATTAGGACTATATAAAACTTCAAAACAGTGCTTTAATCCAAAGAAGATTGGATCAGATTATTTCTATCGAAGCAGATTAGTGAATTGAAACAGAGACTCTGGCAATGCAGCAAGTCAAAATGGATGGCTTCTGTAGTCCTTACAGACAGTATACAATGATGCTACAATTTCACTTCCACATAGGGAGAATGTCAGAGTTTGGTGAGAGATGTGTCATGATGTGAAGAGCTCTCTGTCAATGACTCCACTAATTGGCTAGTGGGTTTTTATCACTCAGGCTGTCAAGATCTTTGGCAGTGGCAAGGTTGCCAGTTCTTTAGATCTCACACTTCTTTTTGGCTCTTGAATTTTTAAATGAGGCCAGCTACATGCTTTAACTTCCTCTCTCTTGTGCATCTTCTACTAACAGATCAAGAAACCCAATTTTACTTTCACTACCCTGAATATGGATTTAAAGTTGATGATCCTGGTATGTACTCTTGGCTTGGTCTTAAAATCTACATGGTTGCAGCAGGTTCAAATAATTTAATAATAATTGAATGGGAGCCAGAATATCACTTAAGGAATTGGCCCAAATATTTACTTCTTTTAAGAATGTACTAGTGGTAAGGCTATCAATACGCTGATGTCTTTCTTTGCGGTCTATCTTTGGCATTTTTCTCAATGAATCACCCTTCCCCTGATCATTAGTTGGAATGGAGCATTGTCCACAAGCCATAATTCTGATACAGCCTATACTATGTACAAATCTCATTGAGTATTTGAAAAATAATACAGAACAAGGCAATCAAACTATCAGGATTTTCCTTCCTTACAAGGAAAGGTTAGAACATCATGGACTCTTTAGTTTGGAAAGTAGGTGAAAAATCAAGGTATAGAAAATCAGATACAGCATAACATATCCAGTGAAGCTAAATGGAAGGAGCTTTGCAACAGACAGAAGAAGGCAGTTTTTCACAATGCATGTAACTTGGACACTTTTCAGCAGAATTGTATAAATTCATAGAGGGCATTTCTATCAGGGATCTTAGCCTTCAAAATCTGGTGTTACTTTCAGGTTGGAAGTAGCATGCTTCCAAATATCATTTGCAGGAGAAAAATGATCAAAGAGGTATATGTCCTCATTGAAAGTATCCAAAAAAATTTGGTTAGTTATCATTCGAGATAACTTTATAAGATAATTAAGATAAAATTATCTTTAGAGAAATTAAAACATTATTAATTATATATTCCATTCATTATGCAAGTGATATAGATCTCTGATTTTTGCTAAATATAAACTTAACAATGTCCATGTTTTGGAAACTAATTGCACCAGGCAACAGAGTCTGGAAAAGAGATAAAAATCCAGTAAGTTATTTCTTCTGAGTTTTTTTTGAAAAAAAAAACAAAAAAGAAAATTCAATTGCACTCCCACACTCCTTTTTCAGAATTTATTGTGCTTCACATATATAGAAAAGCAAAAGCAAACTGATTATTATTACAATTTTTTTTGTAAACCTGCTGTCTTTTTGCAGCTTTCTGAAGCACTGAATTTGAGAATTCTTTCTGAGAAGAAACAGTCTTCTCCTTATCTTGGAGAAGCCATAGAATCTTTCCAGATAAGTTAAATCTAGCATAGGATTTGGGATTTATCCAAATCCAACCCACAACCCTAGTCTCATCATAGAGGGATCTTAAAGCATAAGCCACTAGGAGGTGATGATTGACATCTTCTAGCAATTAGTTTTGTTTATTGAAAATCTGTGCACATCAGGACAATTTAAGATAATAAAGAAAACAAATGATCCAACATTAAACTCATTCTCAATGGAAAAGGAAGACTTTCATTTTTTTGCTTCTGAAGGTAAAATTAATTGCCACATGTATGAGACCATAATCACTTTCTTCTTTACAAGGACATATGTGAACACAGAAAAATGGCTGTGGTGGGATTTTCAGTAAAAATCTTAATTCTTCCTCAAGAAATTTCATTCAAATTAAATATAAAACAATGTAAGTAAAGACTTGCTCAAAATGATCTAAACTGCTGGAAACTTCATAGACATATCCATGTATCACATACGCATGTCATATACATCCACATACATATCCTTAGCCATGAAAGCCAACTGGATGACTTTGGGCCAGTCACTCTCTTTCAACCCAATTCACCTCAAAGGGTTGTTGTTGTGGGGAAAATAGGAGGAGGAAGGTATATTGGATACGTTCGCTGTCTTGAGTTATTTGTAAAAATAATAATAGAAATATAGAAATATAGAAATGAATAAATAAATATAGAAATAGAATAAAACAAACTTGCAACATCAGAATGATGTACATGCTTTTCCTTAGTATACATAAATGAGAAATTGTATAAAAAAGCAAATATAAAGAAAGAAAGCTAAATAATTTTTAAAGATTTGATTTATAAGGTAATTCTCTTGGATCAATTTGACCTTGTTGATAATTTTTCCAGGTATCCTTGTTTTGGATCATTCTAGAGGTCTAGTAGTAGGTCTGATTTGGACAGTAACCATGACAAATATATGCTGCAGCTGGAATAGCACGAAAGGAGTAATATTCTGGACTCTATATGAATAACTCCATTAACAAAATGTCCATCTATGAAATCTCATTGCTGATAAAGGCTACATACTAAGCGATTCAGGGGAAATTGCAGAAAGAATAATTGCAGCTAGCCTGCCCCCCATGGAGGATCTGTATAGAGGAGGGTGGAAAAGATATCTGCAGACCCTTCTCTGGACATAATTTGTTTAAAACTCTTCCCTCTGGATGGTGCTATTGGGTATTGCATACCAAAACAACCAGATTTAGGGAAAGTTTTTTCTCCTTTGTCATCATTTGGCTGAATACTTGACTTGTGCTGTATGACAGGACACAAAATGCAGAGAAATCTAAATTAAACTAGAAGTTCTGTCTCAGGTATATATATACTTAGCAATAGATCAATTGCTAATAGTAGATTGATTTCTAATTCTCCATTTTACTATATTTCTTTTCTATTGGCTGCATACTTTGGATGCACACTTTACTGATGAATACATAATTTCATTTGTTTATGTTTACTGATTTATTATTTATTGTTTTATTTACTGTTTTATTTGTTGTCCTGCAAGTATACTGAGAGCTGCAATGCCGGAGTCAAATTCCTTGCATGTCTAACCATGCTCGGCCAATAAATTATCTGATGTTGACATAAACAACAGTGTAATCAACAATCAAATGTGGGCACCCATCTTTTCAGCAAAGAGGGAAAGTTTCTAGAATTTCTAGAGGGTTATCTCAATTATTGCGTGCAATCCTTTATACGTCTACTGAGAATACCCTCGACAGAAGAGAATATGATTTACTTGTAGGAAAATACTGCATGATAAAATATATATTATTCTGCATTCAATTATATTAAAACTTTTTATTTCTTTAAAAATAAAGCCAATATTTAGATGAAACCAGCTGCATAATTTCTTTTTGACTCATTCTATGAAACTTTCAATCTGGGAAGGCTCAGGCAGCCGAGGTCTTGAGAGTGCCCAGCAGAGCCAGGAGCTTGGTCGGGCAGCAGCGAGAACAGCGGCTGCTGCGGGGCTGCGTCCATGACTGCGCTTGACCTGGTCTCGGAGGAAGTGGTTGGCTGGATTGAGCTGGGGGCTGGGGGCCAGTGCTTGGTCAGGATCAGCTGTTTGGCAGCAGGACCTTTTTGGTTCGGTTTGGAGCAGTTGGTCTTGGCCTGTGATGGTGGTGGCCCTGAAGGCCGATCCAGCGCCTCTGAGTGCTGAGCCCTCTACGGGCATCCCGGAACTCTGTGGCAGACTGGAAAAGAGCATGAGGCTTGGGGGACATTGCTGATGTGGACCCAGTGGAAAGGGGAGGACAATTTGGACATTTTATTGGACTGGGTCAGCTAGCCCAGCCTCATAGGAGGAACTGCCAGCCAGGTTGGTTCAGGGCTGGCCCCTGGATGTGAACCAGGGCCAGATGGGTGGTTGAGTTGACAGCTGCCCTTGCCCAGAGTGAGAGCTATGCAAGGGGTGTGGATGTCCTCCCTCTGGCCTTTGGTGTGTGAGTTGGTCTTGGGGGAGGGCAGTGTGAGCTTGGGGGAGGGTGTGAGGCAGAGGCACTTGTGCTGAGAGCTTGCGATAGTGATGGGGCCCTCTGCCATTGCCCCTCCCTGGTTGTCTGCAAGTGAGTGCTTTGGTTGTTTGTTGAGCCCATGCCCGGGAGTAAGGGAGGTATTGGGGTGGAGGGTATTTCTTGTTTGTGGGGTTCTAGGACAGGAGAGAATATCCAGGTGCTTACGGGTAGAGGGTGCTATGGGAGCAGGAGGGCAGGCCATTACAGGAGAAGATGCTCCTGATGGTTTGTATCGATGGCGTGTTCTGGCCCTATTCGCTCACGCCCAGACCCTGGCCAGCATGCCCTTGGCAGCCCTGGGGTCCAGCTGCTGCTGCTGAATGCCAGGTCAATTAACAACAAGGCTCTTCTGATTAGAGATATCGAGGAGGAGCTGGCTGACCTGGCTCATCATCGAGACCTGGCTGGCTCCTGAAGGGGAGTTGTGTCCAGCTGGGTTCAAGGTTTGGCACCAGCCCAGACCCCAAGGCAGGGGTGTGGGGTGGCAGTGGTCATCCGAGAATCACTGTTTGCCTCCAGAGGCCTTGCTCCACAAGTTTCCAGTTGTGAGACCCTGTTCTTGAGATTGGGCTACCTGACTGAGGCTATCTCAGGGCTGGTGGTGGACTTCCCCAAGCTGATGGTCCTGGAGGGATTTCAATCTGCCCTCCCTGGGTTTGGCCTCGGGTTTGGCTCAGGAGTTCATGGCTTCCATGACGGCCATGGGCCTCTCCCAGATTATTGAGAGCCCCGCTCGAGATAGTGGCCACACCCCAGACATGATTTTCTTGTCGGAGCAATGCCAATATAAATTAAAAGGAGAACTTTTGTTGTCCCCCTTGTCATGGTCTGATCATGCCCTGGTGTCCTTGAGATTCTCTTATGCCGTCCCCCTCTGCAGTGAGGCAGGACCCACGCAAGCGGTCCACCCTCGGCACCTGATGAACCCTGAGAGGTTCACCTGATGAACCCTGAGAGGTTTCAGAGGGAGCTGGGGGATGTCCCAAGGGCATTGCTGCACGGTCCTGTTGAAGCCTTGGTTGTGTCTTGGAAT
>JANHZU010003198.1:53738-70449 GCA_032468055.1 Acrochordus granulatus
AGACAGGGGGGCCTGGCGTAATGTAGTCCATGGGGTCGCGAAGAGTCGGACACGACTGCGCGACTGAACAACAACAATCCATTTAAAACTTTATTTGTTTAAATTCTTATGCAGGTTTTTATCATCTATTTTATATTTTTTTGTTTATACTAAAATTCATTTTCCTTCTATTACAAGATGAAGTTTTCTCACCAGATAATTGTGCAAACTTGCTGTCTTGCAAATGTAGTTAAAAACAAGTCTTGCAAACTTGTTTTTAACTACAGTTAAAAACTTCTTTTAACTGTAAAAATAATTATAAATATAAATTATAAAACAAACAATAATGTCTCCTGCTCTTAGACCCATGGGATGGCCACTTTCTTACAATATTCTCATAAAGAGCAGCCATTTGGAGCACAAGTGGGGAAATTTCTCATCTCCTTTATTCCTTGGAATCCTGTTGGACTGGGTTTCTGCCAGTCCAGTAGTCACTGTCACTTTTGCTCTTTCAAAGATGTTTACTTTGAGATTTTCATCTTCTGGAAGTCAAAGGATGTGTATTCTATAGAAACCCATAAACATCATCTGCTTGGCATACCAGCAACCCTGAAAGACAGCATTCTTCATTGGAAAGCTTATCTTTTTTCAAATGCTATTGTTTTGGAAATAGGAATTGTCCTGCATTTTGGAAATAAGAATTTTCCTGCAAGATGTTTGTCTAATCATTTATAAAAACTGTGGCATATAATTGCTTTTGTATTTTGACTAGGTAATAAGAAAGTATGCTTTAAAAACTATATGTTAACTGCTAAGAGTAAGGAAAACCAGAATGGACAAGTGCTGTTAGAAGAGGAGATGATGTTGTGACATTTTTTTCTTTTTCCTAGAATATAGCAGTAAAATTAAGTTTTCAGCACACCTGGGGTCTAATTTAAAAAATAGCTCAAAACAAAAGTAATGATTCTGTTCAATCCATGAAATTGTTTTCTTGTCTCCATTTCCCTTCCATGTCAGCTTAAGAAGATTCTACATTATCTATTTATTATATCTGTGGCTTAAAGATTTTTTCTATGCTACTTTTAAACCACAATCATAAGCACACTTATTATTATTAGGGCATAATTTACTTATTTCTATGTAAGCCAGGAGTGCGTTGTAAGGGTTTCTTACAAATAATGAGTAAACAAACTTGTTCTGGTTTTTCAAAATTCTGTTTTATCCCAGATGTATTTTAATCATGTAAATTTCATTCAGATATTTGGGGGGGAGAAGAAAACAAGTTCATTAACCTTCATCTCTTTTTTCACTTTCTCTAATCCATGTCCATTGATTGCACTCAAAGTTTAGACTTCTTACTTAAATACTACTTCTTTCCACAAACTCTTCTGTTCTACCTTTTATTTGATTTTTAAGCTCTTCTTATTTTGTTTCCTGTTTTCTCATGCCACTTATTCTTTCTTTTACCTTGTGCTTATTGAGTAGCAGTAACAAATAAAGTACTATAAGATGAAATTAAGCAAAATTTTGAAACACCTGCCTATTCAGTTTTCAAAAAAGCAATGTCCTCTGTAGAATACTATTCTGAGATTTTCCAGTAACATGGCTGGTTGTGTGGACAAAATGCTTGTCCCAGATAGAATAACATACAAGTTTAATTTTGTTTTGGTTAGAAGCCATTGAGGTAATGGGACTACTCAAAATTCATTTCATGAATTATTTAGCATTATTGTCTTTTTGGATTAAGGTTAAGCCTGGGTGAATATAAACTCTGTTAATCCACAAGATAAATCCTAAATCAATGTTTTCTTCACTTCCCACACTTTCAGCATGATAGACAGAATACAGGAGAGAGAGAAAGGCATTTATTTATAATACCCACCATAAAATTATAAAAAGAAATCCACATGGAGCAGGTTATATTAATTTTTCCCCCTAATAGACAAAAAAGCCAAAAACACCTTTACTGGCAAGTCTACAGCATAATGATTTAATCCTGGATCTTTAGAGAATTGATGCTGTAGAATTCAAATGGAAGCTATTCTTTGAAAGCAAAGAAACCTCAGAAGAACTGGTCAAATTTGTAAACACCTGCAGTATAAATTTTCTATATATTAAGAGAGAGAAAGAAGATAGTGATAATCTGATGTAATTTTTCTCCACTATAAATTAATGAATAGCTTTTGGATTCTTTTGGCTTGGGCTATCTTAATGTTGCTTTTGCACTGACAACAAAGCTAATAATATTGTTTGATATCATTGTTCCAAATCAAATATAATACAACTGTAAAAAATATACTGAACACCATGGACACAGTTTTCACATCATTGCATCAGTCATCAAACTTGTATGCTACATCAGCTTCCAATAGAATAGCTGTTGTAATTGTTCAGTTGCTCAACTGTGTTTAACTCTTTGTGACTCCATGGATTGCAGCATGCCAGGCCTTCCTGTCCTGTACTACCTCCCAGAGTACTGCTGAAGCCTAGCTGGTACTATTTTGAGCATGACCTTGCTAGCATATGAAATTAGTGCAATTGTACAATAATATGAACATTCTTTGGCATTGCTCTTTTTTGGGATTGGAACGTAAACTGAACTTTTCCAATCCTGTGGCCCCTGTTGAGTTTTCCAAATTTGCTGTCATATTGAATGTAGCACTTCAACAGCATTGTCTTTTAGGATTTTAAATAGTTCATCTGAAATACTATCACCTTCACTAGCTTTGTTGTGAGTAATGTTTCCTGAGGTTCACTTGATTTCACTCTCCAATATATTTGGCTCCAGGTCAGAAACCACACCACTGTGGTTTTCAGGGACATTTAGATATTGCTTGTATAGTCTTCTGTGTATTCTTGCCACCTTAATCTCTTCTGCTTCTGTTATGTCCCTTCTCTTTTTTCCTTTATCATACCCATTTTTGTATGAAAGGTTCACTTGATATCTCCAATTTTCTTGAAAAGATCTCTAGTCTTTTCCAGTCTTTTGTTTTCCTCTATTTCTTTGCACTGTTCATTTAAGAAGGCCTTCTTATCTCTCCTTGCTCTTCTCTGGAAATCTGCATTCAGTTGGGCATATCTTCTCCTTTCTCTCTTGCCTTTTACTTTCCTTCTTTCCTCACTTATTTGTAAAGCCTTATCAGAAAGCCATTTTGCTTTCTTTCATTTATGTTTCTTTGGGATGGTTTTAGTAGCTCCTGTACAATGTTATGCACTTCTGTCCATAGTTCTTCAGGCACTCTGTCTACCATATCTAATTCTTAAAATCTATTCCTCACCTCCACTGTATATTCATAAGGGATATAATTGAGGTCATACATGAATAGCATAGTGGTTTTCCATAGTTTAATTTAATTTAAATTCAATTTAAACCTAAATTTTGTAATAAGAAGCTCATGATCTGAGCCGCAGTCAGCTCCAGGTCTTGTTTTGACTGACTGTATAGAGTTTCCCCATCTTTGACTGCAAAGAATATAATCAATCTGATTTCAGTGTTATCTACCTGGTGTTGTCTGTGAGTTGCCTCTTGGGTTATTGGAGAAGACTATTTATTATGATCAGCTTGTTCTCTTAACAAAATTATGTTAGCCTTTGCCCTGCTTCATTTTGTAATCCAAGGCCAAAGTTGCCTGTTATTCCTGTTATCTTTTGACTTCCTACTTTAGCATTCCAATCCCTTATGATGAAAAGGACATCTTTTTTTGATGTGAGCTCTAGAAGGTGTTGTAGGCCTTCATAAAACTGGTCAAACTCAGCCTCTTTGGCATTCGTGGTTGGGGCATAGACTTGGATTACTGTGGCATTGAATGGTTTGCCTTGGATTACTCTGTCATTTTTGAGATTGTACCCCACTACTGCTTTTCTCACTCTTTTATTGACTATGATGGCTACTACATTTCTTCTCAGGGATTCTTGTCCACAGTAGTATAGTGGTAATCTGAATTAAATTTGCCCATTCCCATCCATTTTAGTTCACTGATTCCCAAGATGTTAACGTTCATTCTTGCCATCTCAGGTTTGACCACATCCAGCTTATCTTGATTCATAGATCTTACATTTCAAGTTCCTATGCAATATTATTCTGTACAGCACTGGACTTTCCTTTCATCTCTAGACACATACATTGCTGAGCATCCTTTCGGCTTTGGCCCAGCCACTTCATTCTTTCTGGAGGTACTTGTAATTGCCTTCCCCAGGAGCACATGGGACACCTTCTTACCTTAGGGGCTTATCTTTTGGCATCATATCTTTTAGCCTTTTGTTACTGTCCATGGGGTTTTCTTGGCAAGAATACTGAAATGGGTTGCCATTTCCTTTAATGGAACAGCTAGTTAGGAAGCTTGATCCCCTCTGGAAAAGTTTGCCTCATCATCAAGATTCATTTGTGTCAGGGTTGTGGCTTGTAGGCAATAATCTATGTTGTGTAGTGGAAAGTCACACAGAAAGAAAATAGCATATTCTTGCCATTTTCTAGACTTAAAAACAGGACACATCTAGGCAAGGCTTATTGCTCTGACATCTATATACTTTGGATAAACAATGTTGCTGCAGTCACACAGAACAATCTTTCTTCTCAAAAGTGGGTTTAACCCAAAGTGGCATACTGGAATAGTTGATCTTGAGCCTATTTTGAGAGACAAGAGTTGGAGTTCCAATAATTAGCATAGAAGTGAAATGTTTCATGGACACATGAAAGAGCAGAGTTGAAGACTTCTAAGTGCCATATTAAAGTACTTGAGAACTGAAAAAGAGAATGCCACTCCAAAGCTCACCATACCACTCCCCACTCAACATTCCTAATATATGGAAGGGAAACAGTATATTGTCTTAACAGCTGCTGCACAAGTGGAAAAAAAGAATTAAACTTGTGAAACACTTCAAAAGACTATGAAGTGGTTTATAGCATATGATTTCACTTGCAGTTTCATACTATTCACATATTGTTCTTGATGGGGTGATCTGATTGAAGCTTCATCTAATTTTAGTACTCCTTCAAAGGTTTGCACAGTACTATTAGGAAGGACATTTTGACATTAGAAAGGACAGTGGAACAGAGGAATATATATCAGATGCTTGCTTCAAATCAGTGTTTCTATACAGTGGATTAGGTGATGCAGTTCTTTAATTAAAATAATGAGAGGTATATTTCTTCTCAATATATGAATAGCATGTTTAAAAATCTGCTTGATTTCTGATTTTCTTTATATGAAAAGCAGAAAAAATGTATTTTCTGTAACAATATTATCCAACTTGTTTCATAATACTGTTGAAGACCTTGCTGATAGATAAGTTGCAGAAACAAGTGATATATTAACAAATAAGTACCATTTTCTAAAAATCTTATTCATGGTACTTTGCTTGCTAGACCAGCACTGTGGTCTACATCTTCAAGGAAACTCAAGTATGATACATTCCAATTACTGTAAAGTAGATCAAACCATGCCTATGCAGGATTAGATAGTTTAATGGAGGCCTAGCCTTATCATTAGATGGAATAAAGCAGCTATTTTTGGATGCAGTTTGGTGATTTTATAAAAAGACAACAAATGTTCAATCATTTATTATTATTGTTACATTTCTACAGCCAAAGAGAAGAGGTATTTGTGAAATTATCTTCCTTGAATGTTAACATAACTTCACTGATATGCTTTTTGTCTTGGAAATCAGTGGATACCTTTTTGTATTTATTGCCTCACTTTAAGCACTTACATTAATTTATTTAAACAGTTATATAGGATAAATCATTTTTTTCTGAAAAAATAGGTTTGTTGTAATTGCTTGGCTTAGACACAATTTTGAGTATTTGTGATTCATACATAGAAAACTTACATCCACCTAAATGTCCATCAGGAAAGTGGATTTTAATAAATTAAAGAATGAATTATTGCATGGATCCAACCCCACATCACATCTTAGGAAGCTTTAATCTACAGAAGGGTCATGGATCTAACAACAGATGGACCAGCTACAATCACAAGGATTCTGTCAACACAAGGATCCTGTCAACTTTCACAGGAATCACAGGATAATACAAGATAAGACCATGCCTTACTTGGTTTGATAAGACCTGCCCAACCAGAATCTAGTTCAGAGCAGATCTGACCAGCTTTAACTGCCATATGCCTAGAGTTCCTAAAATAAGCAGGGCTGCTGACTAGCCATCTGTAATACCAGAGTGGAAAAATATTTCAGTTTTGCTGCTCTTATTGTCATGATGTAATCCCTAATATGGGCTTTCCTGTGTACATGGCTGGGATCTCTTCATGTTTCTCTAATGGTGCTCTAAGCATCTCCTCTGTTGTTTCATCTCCTGAAGCTCCTCAGAAAACCAGGGATTAGGATTGCCTAATAGGGAGAGGCTGAATAGGAGCTATCCTATCTTGTCACATTCTCCTCCCAGATGGAGACTAAGGCCTTGCCTGAACTATCCACAAAGAAAAAATCCAAGTTCCCCTTGAAACATCTGGATCCTTAAATCACCTAATTGACTAGGTCCTACTTCCTAGGTGAGGAAGAGGCTCTACCAGCAAACCAAAAAGCTACTAAAGATTTGACCATGACAAAGAACCAATGATAATCCTTCAACTTTAAATCACATCCCAATTATCCTGAGATTAAAAACTATTCTAGTGTATTGAGTCCTCAATATCTTGGGTCAGGTCTATGATTCCTATGGTGGGCATGAACTGCATCAGACATTCTGCCATGTAGCAAGTTAATTTTCTCTTCTAAGCAAAATATAATCACCAGTGAGGAAATACATAATTACAACACTGTTTCATAAAATATGTGAGAATATGAGAAAATTTTATGGGAACTCTACAATAAATGATTTTCTGAAGAACATGTAAGTAATCATTGGTGGAAAAGTAATATCTATGAACTGTCCAACAGAATGGGAAGCAATTCTCATACAGTATAATGAATTTCCTTCCAACAGTTTTGCTAAATCTTTATTTAGTTAGATATGGTTCATATGTGAGGAAATACGTTTCTGATAATACAGTGATTTGTGGAACACAGTATATGATTACTAAGATATGAAAAGACATATCTATTTAATCAAATTTGGATGTAAATTTGAAAGAAGGAAGCACCATAATCACTGTCCATTATGGATATAAATGTGTTTTTTAATTTACAGTTTCATGGATTACTAGTTTTTCATTATAATTGCTTTTTATGTCAAAAACCTTGATATTAGTTTGGTGAATACAGACATTTATGGAGTCAGTACATTTCTACATCTATACCTCTTTTGAGAGTAATAATCATCAACTCTAACTTTCTTCTAATTAGATCACATAGGCAAACACAGGATCCCAAAGGACCATTGCTTATTTTTGAGAAAATGTTCAAAAGTTATATTTTTCTATTTTCCCCTATGCATACCATTAATAGTAATATAACACTTCCTGACAGTATGTAATTTAATGTGCAATAAATTATTAATGTCAATAATTAATACCACATCACACTTATCAAATAAATGAGAAAAACCATTTTTGTTAATCCAAGATAATAATGCATTCATAAACATGCTTGTTTTATAGAGATTTGCTTTATAAAGGAACAGAAAGACAAGGGTATTGTGTCTCTTCTCATAGTTTTAAATTTCTGTAATAGGATATAGTCCTACTTAACATAATAGTCAGCATATATGTCTGCTGACTATTACCAGAACCTTTAGAAAGTAAGATGAAAACATTTTGCTCGCAGAAGATGACAAATTCTGTCTTTCTGGACCAAGATGGAATATTGTGGAACAATTTTTATAAAATATACCCTGCTCTTTATTAATGTTCCATTGTTCTATCCTCTAGTCTTTTTTTAATTAATGGCATATAAAAATAATTAAAGTGCCTTCCTTAAACACTGCATGTAAAAATAAAAATGTGTTATTTCCCCCCCATAAAACTTAAGGGTATAATTTCAACATTTATCAGTTTTTATTTGCAATAGATTATAGCAAATGTACTACAGGGCTAAAAAAAGTCTTAGACTTAGAGGAACAATTAAATGATAATACTTGGCAGTTTCTATGGCAGCCTAAAGGATTTTTATCAGTCTCCATTCAGGAAATATGTTTTTCACTTTTATATTAGTGGCATCAAACCCCCAAAAGTATCTCACTTATATATTCAATGAGACACTGTCAAAGCTATAAATTGAATGGATTTCACCTTTTGTGACAATATGATAAAGTATCTGATTTTTGGAAGAATGTGTTTAACAAAATGTCCTATGTAACTAAAGATTCAGTTCTCTCCAAAGCTACGTTTGCTACATGTCTTTGATGGCTGGAACAATAAACTTCAAAATAAAAAAACTCATTAAGTTTTCTTTATAGCAGTCAAATTTGACAATGGAGCTATCTGGATAATATTCAATGAATTCATGTCATGGTAAGATCTCATCTATAATGTGATTTGAAAAAGTGTCCAATACGTCTATTCTATATACTTTTATATGAAGCTTCCTCAGCTCAGATGGATTGGCATCAATGCAGAGTATCCCATACTCTGCCACCTTGTGTTAACCTTTCGAGATACTCCAGATAAGAAGTACAGTATAACAAGAAGCACTGACACTATCTTCATTGTGAGATTACATTAAAAAAAATCTCGCAAGAAAGTATTTCTCCCCACCTCACTTTTTAATCTCTGGAAAACTAGGGTAGGGACCATTCTGAAACATCCCCCAATGCTTTTCCCCTACCTGTAGACTGAGCTTCATTTTATCAGACCATTACCTAGCCTAATGTTGTTTTGGTGAAATCAAATTTAATCAGATGAATCAGTCTGGGGAGATGAATGTCAGGTACAAGCAATCAGAACAATTCCACGAATAAGCCAAAGTAGTTTCTTTATTGCTGATAACCTACAGTGGAACCTCTGATTGCGAGCCTAATTCGTTCCAGAAGAATGCTCTTAGTCCAAATTGCTCTTAAACTAAAGTCAGGTTTCCCATAGGAAACAATGTGAAGTTGGATGATCCATTCCACGCTCCCAATAATATTCACAAAAATATCATTTTCAATGGAATTTTATGTAGAAACGATTGTCCCTAATATCTTAAACAAGTAACAATGATTAACACACGTTACTAAGTAAAAATAAAACAAATTAACCAGCACTTAGGGATCTGCTCTGAGGCAGATTCTGGCCATTGGCTGCTGCTTGGCTGGCACTGCCTGGGCGGCTCCTTAACTACTGCATGAAACTGGATTTTTCCAAATGTTGGGTCATATTATGACTTAGGTTGCCTTCTGGTGCATTTTCCCAGATTATTTATTTATTTACTTATTTGATTTATACTCCATCTTTATTTTCTGTAACTTAAAGCAGTGTATAATCATTGTATTAAACAATACTATATATCATATTTTACATGTGATCAATTCAAGGATTTATTTAAGGAATAATAACTAACAATCGGTACACACACATGAAATTGGGTATATTTATGAAACTGGACTCATGACAATCAGTCTTTCTATGAAATTGGGATATGCATCTCTTTACACTTCAATTGTACTACACTTTATCATTTGTTTGTCTAGACACAAATTTAAAGAGATCCTTTGGAATTCTTCACATTCATTTTTAATTTTCATCACCTGAAAAGTTTAGCATCAGGTTCAAATTTGACCAACCCACTACTTACTACATGTCACATACATTTTATGAATAAATTAAAAAAAAAACTGATTTTTGAGGGACTGCAGTTTTACTTTCCTCCATTGAAAACTGACCAATTATTCTTGCTCTTTGTTATCTATTTTTTAATCAGTTGATGCAGGAAATATAGGTTCTCTTATTTCATGACTGCAAGGCTTATTCTGGAGCCTTTGATGAAGAACTTTATCAAAGGCCTTTTGAAAATTCAGATATATAACATCAAACAGTTACACCTCCATGCATATGCCTGATTGCATTTCTCAATAAATTGTAGACTTTTCATGAAACACAAATTACCAGTGCAAAATCCATGCTGACTTTCTTTCAGCAAGGCTTTTTCCTTCTTGGGTTACTATAATAACAATTCTAACTGGATTGTAAATTTCTTTTATAGTAAAACCAGATTGTGTTAGACCCTCCTGACAATTCCCAATTGGCATGTATGCTAAATATATACTAATATAATTATGGTCTCTGTTTCCTATTGGTTTCCACATCTCAGATCAGATGATGACCATCATCTTGGATTAAATCTAAGGTCACCTCCATCTATTTGATTCCAAAGCTGTTATAAGTTTCATTCATTTTGGGCATCTAGAAATTTAGTGTTAGTGTAGCCCAAGCACAAATGTAACCATTTGATGTTCCCCTTACCTCTTATCTTATCCTTTGAATGCCTTGCTGATTAACAATCTAGATGTTTGATCAGATAAATTATACCTTATCCCCAAAATGAATTTATATTTGAGGCCAAATATTGTCACTCGTGAAAATTCTGTGGAAAAATATGGTTTTCCAATGTTTTCTAGTATGGTGGACTTTATACACATGGCATCTCCTTCAGTGTTTTCTATCATGTACTCTCTATAAATGACTATACTCCACTGATTCTCTCCATTCCATTATGGTAGTGTTATATCACTATATTGTTGATCATTTGTAACCAAGCACTCTAATATCTTGGAGGGAAGACTTCTAGTATTGGCATATAAAGCATCATGTCTTTTTTTAACTGTTTGTGTGCATTTTTTCTTTCAAAGCCTTTGTTCCCTCTTCATTCAATCTCTGGATTGTCATTGTCACATTAATTCAATCTCAATGTCAGCTTAGTACTTTGTCGTATTTTCTGAAACTTCTATATCCATCAAATGCTGCCCAGAACTGTTGGGCTTTCTCTCAAGGATCATTTTGAAAGCTTCTTGCTATCTTTTTTATGTTGTACATCAGAAACCTAAAACCATTTCATTCATTCGTTCATAAAGCCTGCCTATCTTGCACAATTCAGATTCTTTCGCAGCCTCTCAATATCTAATGAATCAAAATACCTTTGCCTGGCACTACTATTTCATCCACAAACTGAGACCCCTAAAGTTTGTTTGTCTAACTAGCCCTGGTCATTTTTCATTTGTTCAGTTTATAAAATATTCAAAATCTATTTAATTCCATAATTTGGGATTACAAATAGACAGACAATTATGTTTAAAATTGTAACAGTTAGCATTTTTTAGAACAATATTTGGAAATCTTGAAAAAAAAACCCCTGAATTTGCTTCTTGGACTATCCATCTAAATTTTTCAATGTCACTCCTCTTGACATGCATTACAATTGTTTCCTTTGTACTAGCAGTATTTGACAGCTTATCTAGATGGTACATGAGGTTTGCAACCTTTGCTCCTGGCAGGTGGCTTCGAAAAAATTTCTATGTGAATCACAAAGAAGATTTATCATGATAACAGGCCATAAAAAAAAACTGAGTGAGAATATTTTGACAATGTTCTTGCATGTTGTTTTGAGGGACACAGAAGATTCATAATTGAATTATATTTAATTATGTATAAGAGAATCAAGTGGGTGGTAGAATACAAGCAAGTATAATACAATTGTTCTTCAGTCTGTATGTTTGGTTTACGTGATAATCCACTCTAATCAAGTAGTAAATACTTAAATTTTGAATATTTATTTTTTAAATGTTTGGTTTTCAATTATTATGTGTCAAGTATCCTCTCTTCCACATTAGAAACCCCAGGCTTTTCAATCTGCTTTAGAATATAAAAAGTAGTTTTAGATGGATAAGACATGAAACTCAGCATGGACTTTTTTTTTAAAAAAAAGACAATAATTCATTGTCTAGAAAATTGAACTCAATAATGAAAAAAGATATAAGACATTCTTAAGATAAGGAAGTTGTTGTTCCAAGATATATATTTGGAATAGTTTCCAGAATATTATAAATGCAAAATTTATAGTCAAATTTGGAAAATTGGGAATAACTTGTTTGTGTGCCCTCCTATATCAACATTTGATTGGAAGCAACAGTTTACAATTTAAGTAGTTATAAATATCTTCAGGCCAATATATATATGGAAATAGCTGATCCTTGATCATCTGGCTCATTGAAAGGAATAGTGACACTGATTAATATCTTCCTTCTAAAAAGAACTAGAAGGGTAGTTTGTAATTAAGTATTTATGTGTAATGCTGAATGGTGAGTTCCAATCTTTGTAAAGCTAACTCATCAGGACAATTTCCTAGAGAACAAATTGCAAGTATTCTGGTTCTGGTCTTTAAGAAAGGAAATCACAAATAATAATAAGCACATAATGTAAAGTAAATAAAATAATATATTGCTTTTGTAAAAATATTGTATTTGACTATTGACAGGATTAAACTTTAAATTAAAATAGTTTCAGTATGAACTAATGGCTTTTGATCTGGATAAATGAAAATTTCATATAATGGTCTATTGTCTGACATTATCCTAATTATTGGTGTTATTAAAGAAGATGTTTATACATCAGTGCTATTGTTTGAAATCTGGGATGAGTACTTCTTTTCAGTAAAAATATGTGAAAAGGTGTTCTTTTTATCTATAAACCCAGATTATTTTGCATGGTGTTTTACTGGCTATAATTTTTGCCATGTGAAGTCACTGGTGCTTTATAATTAAAAAACTAAAATATTGGGGGCCAAATTGCTCTAAATATCAATAGAGAATTATTTAGAATTTCACTGAACAAATGTCCACATATTTGTTATTTAAGCTCCCTGCCATCCCATCTGGAGATGGTCTTGCTTATTAGAAGACTCTAAGAATAAAAACTAACAAATAATCCACCAATAAATAGAAGCACAAAATGAAATTATCAAATTCAGCCAATTCTTCACCTAATCAAAATACAGTTGGCTCCATATCTTTCATATAATATCAAGATCAGGAGATACACGTCTTTTTAATATAATATTGAGAATGATTCTTCAGAAGTCTCTGAAGACAGATTTTCTTCTTTTCTCTATTCTGAAACACATGTACATACAGTCAAAACAAGTTGCTCTATTAGAGTGTTTAATTTCTGTTTAAGATGTAGATAGCAGGACGTTTCAGCTGTGACTTTTGGAGCAGAGGAGAAATAGATCTATGAATAATGCAAAATGATTCCAGGCTCTGATCCAGCAGTTTTCATTTTTGATTATTTTTCCTCTTTAAATTATTTTACAGCAAACAAATATGTCAATTCAGATTGCCTGGAAATATTCAACTGAATATTTTCATGGTTTCTAACAATTAGACTGCTTCATAATAAAGAATATTTGAACTGGTTGCCTAGACTTCATCAGACATACCTTACCATCTAGAAAACTGTGGCTTAGTTTGAAAGCTAAATCCAATCACTTCAGGTTAATACTGATGAGGGCCCATCTGGGAATTCGATTGAACATTTTAAGATTGTTGGCTAGAGTGAAAAATAAAAAAACATCTCCAAAAAAACAATAAAAAGGATCTTGTCCAGTTGTGTCTGTCCAGTCATGTCTGACTCTAGGAAGCAGTACTCTTCTTCAATTCACAGATGAAGGAGCCACCATTGTCTGAAGATGCTTCTGTGGTCATGTGGCCAACATGACTACACATCAAGGCTCATGAAATGCTGTTACCTTTTCTACCGAAGGAGGTGGAACTTTTTTATCTATTTGCATTTTGTTTTCAAACTTTAGATTGACAGGAACTGGCTAAGTAATGGGAGACCATCCTGTTATGTGGTGCTTAGGTCTCGAACTCAGGCTGCCAACCTTCCATCTGACAAGCCCAGTGTCTTAACCAGTAGACCACCACGCCCTTCAGAAAACAATAGCAGACCACTTTCATAACACTGGGAGAAAAATACATGAAGAATCTCCGGAAAATGATTTCAGCTAAAAGATATATTTTTCTTATAGTCAGACAAAATAAAAACAAATTTGAAAGTGAGAATTATTTGCAAATTTCTTCTCCTTTTTTGGTAGCCAATATAATATGCCTTCAGTTGTACCTCATTGTTGTTACAGAAAAAGCCTCTGCAATCATTACCTATGTCATTATATGTTAAAGGTGATCTATAGGATACTCATTATCTGCTATTTGTTCAGAAGCTTTAGTAGCCTATGTAAAGTATTTAACACCAATCCTGGAATGAAAAGAAAAGTTGTTTCCAGGTTGCTTATAATAACAGGGTAATTCTTATTACTGAAGAAAAAGAATGCATTTATGCTGAAAACTTTCCTCTCTTTGATTGAAAATATACAATATACTCTTTGACCAAGATTCAGTCCATCTAACTTCAGATAGTGAATGCAAATTAGTTAGATATGGCATATAAAGAAAACTTTGAAAAGTGTATAAATAATCAAGATGGAATAATTGTTAGCTTGAATCTTGATGGAATAACCACAGTGATTCAGTTTTGTGAATCAACTGAGCATGTGAACATTTTCCTTTCTGAAATTGATATATCTAGAAATTTACCTACAGGTAGATTTCTACTTAGAACTGTTCATTTAACAATGGTTCAAAGTTAAGATTCTTTGGAGCATGTAGATTGCAACCATAGAACTTGTCTGAATCACTGGCAGCCATTGATCTTAGGCTGAGATTTAAAGAATTACATACAAGGTCTATATCCATTCTGAAGCACATTTTCGATATGATTTTCAAATCCCTGCAATTCAGTATGAGAGTGAATCCTTAACAGCTGAAGCAATGTTAGCTAAGAGAATACGGAACATGCTTCAAATATGCATGATGAACTCCATATGAATGAATATGAATGGTGAATATGAATATGAATGGTGAACTCCAGGAAAATGTTATGCTCAGGAAGCAGAAAGGAAAGTCATATTAACATTTGGGCAGATTTTTTAGAGACACAGAAGCTATACTGGGTTCTAGTTTGGCTCTGCAATTTAGAGCCATGGCTGCTAAAAGCAGCAAAAAAGGGGAATTTAATAACAAATTTGAACCAGCTTTTAAAAACAAATAGCGCATGCTTTTTGTGCACATTGACCAAATGTCTATGTCTATTTGATTTTGGAATTATTTCTATATTTCAAATATTCTATCAGCTGAAAGAGCTGAAGCATAAAAATATTTGAGATGAAACAAATTCAAATGTGAGTCAATTTTGTTCCAATGTGTTTGAATGTTAAGATGTTAAAGTGAATTTGTGATCAAATATTGAGCTGATATATAAATATATAGGTGCCCTACAAATGGTTGTACATGACCAATAAAAACAGTGAATATTGAAACCTGAGAAACTTCCAAAGATATTTTAACAATGCTATCAAAGCACATGAGCAAGAGGAAACTCCATAGCCCCTGGTATGAGTAGAAGCAAATTACTGCAAAACACTGACTAACTGAGCTTTATTTCATAGGAGACAGATGTAGATTTCTATTACCTCAAAATCCAAAGTTTAGTTGTGCATTAGGCTCAGGAGAATGGCAAGGCTGCCCTCTTTGTCCTTCAACCTTCCAAAAAGGAATGTGATACAGACTAGAATGAGAACAAAGCTCAATTTATATTTAAATGCATTTCTGAAGATGTGGTAGGCGCATGCTTAGCACATAAAATGTTCTATTCAATCTCCTATATTTCCTGAGTTGCTAGAATTTGTTTGTGACCTTGAAGAACAATATATCAATACTGACTGTGCACTGATTTAGTATAATGCATTTATACTGAATTTGTTTGGTCCTTGTATACAAAATATCAGCCAGGATTTAAAGAATCATGCATTTTTAATTCATTAGTGGAATAACTGTTTTGCAGCTCCTGCTATGCCACATAGATGGAGTCAAGGAACCATTGCTTTTGCAATTTGCCTTGCCTGAAGTGGAGCTTTGACTGTATACAATATTATAGTTCTTGCTGCAAAGAAGATTGTCATGTGCAGTAGTTGTGGATGCATGCTATACTATTCTTAGTTCTAACACATCTCAGTCAGCTAAATTATAGTTCCTTCACTTTAAAAATAGAACACCATATCGCCTTTCCTGTTTTTCATTTTAAAAATTGCCATAGTTTTCTTTTCTACAATGTTAGACCTTGAAACATGTTTCTCTTTCATTTCTCATCTAAACACAAAGCTAAATTCTAGACATATTTAAGACCTTTCATCAGGATATTTATGTCTCTCCAGCCTACCTCTGCTCCCCAAAAGTCCTCTGAATTTTGCTAATGCCTCTAGCTTCCTTCTGTGCCTGCCTAAACTAAGAATTGCAACAAACCTCCAGATCAACAGCCTTGTCAGTAGAAATAATCTAAAATTAATGTGCTTGTCCACATGTATTACTGTTCCTGACAGAGATTCTTTGTCTTCACCAGCTGCAGCTGACAATCCTTCAGAAGCTGTTTGCTTATTGCCAAGGTCTAGTGCTGATAGAAAGCAGAAATAATGCCAGCATTTCAGTTCAGATGGAGAACAGAATGATGCTCACCTGCAAGACTCCAAGTAAATTTTACAAAATCTTTCAAAATATCTCACTTGCCTCATGTTTCTGTTTGCTTTACTCTGCCCAAATCCACTCCCATTACATCTATGATGCTGTCTAATCACCTCATCTTCTGCTGTCCCCTACTTCTTTTGCCTTCAATCTTTCCCAGCATTTGTTGTTGTTCAGTCGCGCAGTCGTGTCCGACTTTTCGCGACCCCATGGACTGCATTACGCCAGGCCTCCCTGTCTTGCACTGTCTCCCGGAGTCTTCCCAAGCTCACACCCATCACACTGACTATGCTA